>JACXGI010013702.1:0-20325 GCA_016801175.1 Esox masquinongy | reverse complement strand
TACATCATGGTACAGGTATGGTAGAGATTACATCATGGTACAGGTATGGTAGGGACTACATTGTGGTATAGATATATGGTGGTGACTGCTTCATGGTAGAAGTATGGCATTTTATTTCATATTTGAGTAAGATGTTAGAATGTGCACTTTGACATTGCAACACATTTTGATAAGAAGTCAAAATTCAACTTATTTTAAGTTAGTTTCTTTGTAATGCAACTTAATGTGAAAAAGCCCAAGGGGGGTTAATACTTATTCAGTGTAAATCCTATATATTTTATGAGATAGAGGCACCAATTCGCACACAAAGCAAGAACACAGTTCTAAATCACACAATTCATGCATTCATCCAACAGAATTTTCCAGTATGTCCACTGAACATCTCAATGGTGTTTTACTGGATCATTTCACGTGACCATACCATTATTAAATAAAATTATATTATGTAAATGGCATAATACTTATTAATATAAACAGTAGTTGTAGCTAGTCCTCTCAAATGTGGTAACAGCATATATCATGGTAATTTTATGACCTTTTAGGAACTAGTTGTCAAACATTTATCTGCATTCTCTTTTTTAACTAGTTTGTACAGGTAATTGTGATACATACCCTAGGGACCAAAAGTGAAAGTTCTCTTGACCTGAACATTCCTGTGAATCTAAGCTTTCCAATGAAACGTGATTAAAGTGAGCAATAACATGTTGCATACTGAAACTGTTTGTAATTGGGGAAAATCTTGACAGAAAAAAAATGTGACGGAGGGATGAAAGAGAGTGATAACAGACAAGGTTAGTATGGATGCACAGCTACAGAATCACACGTCTTTAAAGACATTGTCACTATGAGTGAGCCAAATGTCCTACATTTGGGTTTCTGGCTCATGGACTACTAGGCTGATATACATATAGACAAGTAAGATCATATTTGGCCAATTCCTCCTTATGTCAATTTGAATGTAATCAGCTCAGAGATCGTGATGTTCACCCAAAGACTTAATGTTGTTTGAGCGTTCAGTATTTCTGAATTGATGGGATGGCTGCTGATTATTCTAGGTCATGATACTACTCTGTATGACATGATACTCCTCTGTATGACGTGATACTCCTCTGTATGACGTGATACTCCTCTGTATGACATGATACTACTCTGTATGACGTGATACCCCTCTGTATGACGTGATACTACTCAGTATGACATGATAGTCCTCTGTATGACATGATACTACTCTGTATGATGTGATACTCCTCGGTATGACATGATACTCCTCTGTATGATATGATACTACTCTGTATGACGTGATACTACTCTGTATGACGTGATATTCCTCGGTATGACATGATACTCCTCTGTATGACATGATACTCCTCTGTATGACGTGATACTACTCTGTATGACATGATACTCCTCATTATGACGTGATACTCCTCGGTATGACGTGATACTACTCTGTATGACGTGATACTATTCTGTATGACATGATACTCCTCTCTGACGTGATACTACTCTGTATGACATGATACTCCTCATTATGACGTGATACTCCTCTGTTTGACATGATACTACTCTGTATGACGTGATACTACTCTGTATGATGTGATACTACTCTGTATGACATGATACTCCTCTGTATGACGTGATACTACTCTGTATGACATGATACTCCTCATTATGACGTGATACTCCTCTGTATGACGTGATACTACTCTGTATGACATGATACCCCTCTGTATGACGTGATACTACTCAGTATGACGTGATACTCCTCTGTATATGATACAGTTCTTAAGGACCTGGAGGATAAACCAAAGCCAGAACTGTGTCATGAACATATCCATAAATACTGTGTCCTGGTCCGCCATCTGCTTCTCCCTTGTTCTGTTTTTCAACAACCACCTTTCTCGGTAGGAATCTGATGGCGCTCCCAGACCAGAGGCTCCCCATCCTCATCATGCTCCGGTGTTCTCAGCGCTCCGTCATGCCCGCGTGGTGTCGTCAACCTCCGAGGAAGAAGAGGCCCTGACAGAGAAGTTCCTCAAAATCAACTGCAAGTACATCACAGAGGGCAAGGTATATATCATATGTACTGAATATGTACATTGTAGTACATTAAATGTTAGTCATTTAGCAGACGCTCTCATCCAGAGTGACTTACAAGAGCAAGTGTCTTGCTCAAGGGCACAACAACATATTTTCACCAAACCGGCAACCTTTCGGTTACTGCAGGGCTCGAACCACTAAGCTGTCTGCCGCCCTATATTACTGTAGTTATAATGTCAACATGAGAAGTTCAGAGAAAGTTCAGCAAATACCCACCTCTAACATCTTAAATCCATGCTATTGAACAAGATGACACCAATATTGAGCCATTCGCTCCAAATCAAAGCTTTGCAGCATATCCCCCCCATACAGGTAGGTTCAGTGTTGGAGCTTCCTGTTTACATGTGTACTTCTGGGTGTTTTAGCAGATGCTCATATCCTTAGTGTTGCTTGGTGCATATATCAATATATATATATATATACACACAGTATCTCACGAAAGTGAGTACACCCCTCACATTATTGCAAATATTTGACTATATCTTTTCATGTGACAACACTGATGAAATGACACTTTGCTACAATGTAAAGTAGTGAGTGTACAGCTTGTATAACAGTGTAAATTTGCTTTCCCCTCAAAATAACTCAACACACAGCCATTAATGTCTAAACCGCTGGCAACAAAAGTGAGTACACCCCTAAGTGAAAATGTCCAAATTGGGCCCAATGTGTCAATATTTTGTGTGGCCACCATTATTTTCCAGCACTGCCTTAACCCTCTTGGGCATGGAGTTCACCAGAGCTTCACAGGTTGCCACTGGTGTCCTCTTCCACTCCTCCATGACAACATCACGGAGCTGGTGGATGTTAGAGACCTTGCGCTCCTCCACCTTCCATTTGAGGATACCCCACAGATGCTCAATAGGGTTTAGGTCTGGAGACATGCTTGGCCAGTCCATCACCTTTACCCTCAGCTTCTTTAGCAAGGCAGTGGTCGTCTTGGAGGTGTGTTTGGGGTCATAATGTTGGAATGATCCCTTCTCAGGGAGGGGATCATGCTCTGCTTCAGTATGTCTCTGTACATGTTGGGATTCATGGTTCCCTCAATTAAATGTAGCTCCCCAGTGCCGGCAGCACTCATGCAGCCCCAGACCATGACACTCCCACCACCATGCTTGACTGTAGGCAAGACACACTTGTCTTTGTACTCCTCATGTGGTTGCTGCCACACACGCTTGACACCATCTGAACCAAATAAGTTTATCTTGGTCTCATCAGACCACTGGACATGGTTCCAGTAATCCATGTCCTTAGTCTGCTTGTCTTCAGCAAACTGTTTGCGGGCTTTCTTGTGCATCATCTTTAGAAGAGGCTTCCTTCTGGGACAACAGCCATGCAGACTAATTTGATGCAGTGTGCGGCGTATGGTCTAAGCACTGACAGGCTGACCCCCCACCCCTTCAACCTCTGCAGCAATGCTGGCAGCACTCATGCGTCTATTTCCCAAAGACAACCTCTGGATATGATGCTGAGCACGTGCACTCAACTTCTTTGGTCGACCATGGCGAGGCCTGTTCTGAGTGGAACCTGTCCTGTTAAACCGCTGTATGGTCTTGGCCACCGTGCTGCAGCTCAGTTTCAGGGTTTTGGCAATCATCTTATAGCCTAGGCCATCTTTATGTAGAGCAACAATTATTTTTTTCAGATCCTCAGAGTTCTTTGTCAGGAGGTGCCATGTTGAACTTCCAGTGACCCGTATAAAGGGAGTGTGAGAGCGATAACACCAAATTTAACACACCTGCTCCCCATTCACACCTGAGACTTTGTAACACTAATGAGTCACATGACACCAGGGAGGGAAAATGGCCCAATTTGGACATTTTCACTTAGGGGTGTACTCACTTTTGTTGCCAGCGGTTTAGACATTAATGGCTGTGAGTTGAGTTATTTTGAGGGGACAGCAAATTTACACTGTTATACAAGCTGAACACTCACTACTTTACATTGTAGCAAAATGTCATTTCTTCAGTGTTGTCACATGAAAAGATATAGTCAAATATTTGAAAAAATGTGAGGGGTGTACTCACTTTTGTGAGATACTATATATATATATATATATATATATATATATATATATATAATAGTGTTTGTACTGGCCCCTCATGGGAAAGTAGTCCAGATTTAATTCACTTCAAGTTTTTCCCCCATCACATTCTCTACCCCCAGGGTTCTGTGAGTGGAGTCTTGCTGGTGACGCCCAACAACATCATGTTTGACCCCCATAGAATGGACCCGTTGGTGCAAGAGCACGGCTGTGAGGAGTACGGCTACATGTGTCCCCTGGAAGAGGTCATGTCTGCAGCCATCTACAAGGAGATCACTGACAGCAAGATCAGAGAGGCTGTGCCTGCGTAAGAGCCCTGTGTGTCTGTCTGTCTGCTGCTGTTGTTTCTTACCGTATGCTAGTTTACCCACTTTTTTACACCTCCGTCCCTGGTCACATTATCATCACAGCCCCTCCTTAATCCCTTGATCAGGCCAGCATCACAGGTGTCACGGGGTACATTAGAAACCGTCTCAGTGATTCATGGAAATGGCAATTATGGCAGGGTTAGTGAGCAATGCATTCACCCACCTGCATCTGGTTGTCTTACCCATTTTCTTAATATATGAAATAAAATATCAGACAGCTTACCTTGTCTCTATGGCATGCCACCCACATACAGATTTCCTACTGTCTATTTTCCTTTGCAATTTAGCGGGCATTGTTTGCTCAGATTTAGATAATCGTGTTATTTTAATACTATTATGCAATCATTAGCTATTTGTGGCCATGGTCCTCTCTGGCTCTGTATTTTTTTTAAATGTGGCACTAGCAATGCCAGGGTTTTGGGTTCATGTCCCACAGAGATCACATACTAGTTATGTATTCACTTGCTGAACTGTAAGTTATTTTGGATAATTTATCTGCGAAGAAGAATATATCATTCTTAGTTTTTTTATTTTAGCTGTAAACCTAAGTTTTTTCCTAGCACTACTGTGATCTTCCAATATTTCTGTTAGTGTTCAGTGATGGATTTGGGCTGTGTTCCGATCTCATGAAGCATCCATTTGTGATGTCTCATACTTTTTGTCTGTGCATGTGTGTGTGTGTGTGTGAGACCAGCTGTTTTCTCAGCTGTGATGCAACCAGCCTCTCTGACTGCTGAACTTCAACAACAAAGGCCTGCCAGAGTGCCGACAGAATGCAAACCAGTGTGTTGTTGTCATACACCCAGCTGGGGACGGGAGCAAACTATTTCAGTCCCACCACAGGTCTTTGGAGAACCTGCGAAGTCTAGTGTTCTCTAACAGTATGTAGACGAATCCTGTTCGTTGGCAGGCTGTACTGTCTCCCTCTTCATATGCTGCGTTGTGCAAAACACTTCATACATTTCCAAATACACTCACTCATTCATAGATCCAGATTATAATATACAGTACCAGTAAAACTTTGGACACACTTACCTATTCATTTCGATGTTGACTGGTACTGTATATTTAGATGGAAATGTGTTTTACCTGGTCTCTACACTGGACTGTAATCAACCAAAACACATTGTGGAATTCTGCCGCAGCCGTCCACAGTTACATCATCAGTTAAGACAAGTGAGGCCGTTTCCAGTGGCAGCCACACATGCCCAATCTATAGCACCCATCCACCATATTTCACAGATGAGGCATCCATGCCATTTCGCCCCAGTACCACTCGGCCATGAGTTCCGGGCACGCTCTGCCCAGCATTTTCCGTTTCATTGTAGAAACAGTAAACAATCTCGCAAACGATTATAATAAGGTGTAAATGCAGCCAGAGTAGCCTGCCATTCTAGGTAATTTGTATTTGAAACAATTCAGCTAATGTCTCACATGGAATAGCATTTATAAAATGCATTTTTAAAAGGCACATTTTTCCCTGTACCGTCATTGAGTATGTCAATATACAAGAAGCAGGGTACAGCATGTTCATATTGTAGAAGAAACGAAACACCTCTATGCCCCTATGTAGTTACGGGATCAAAGACCTACGATGTACCTCACACTCTAGCTCTCTACATGAGTGAGAGGGGTGCTAACTTGAGCTAAGTTAAGAGGTATCGGCACGTAGACGTTCTATGTAACGGTGTTTCCCTTTAACGTTTGTTTTCTATGACTGTTTCCTATCCAGACACCTGGAACCTTTGACGTCTGAGCGCGGGCCCTCCACCTCATCCCAGCCAGACCCGGAGCAACGTCTGAAAGTCCCGGGCAACGACGGTGGGATCACAGCCCCCCGCAGCGCGGAGGGCTCCGTCTCCGAGGACGTCTTCATCGAGTCTGAGTTGTCCCCCATCCGAGAAGAAGCCACGTCCTCTGAAGACCTCCGGCTGGACAAGTCGTCTTCAGCCACGGCCTCCACGGAGTCCGTCCTGACGGTCACCCAGGTGGAGGTCTCCAGCACCTCAGATGGGACCCCCGGTGGATCTCCTGGCAGTGCCCATGGATCAGTCAGTCAGGCGCCAGCCGAAGGCCAGGAGAAACTGCCAACAACCACTGAGGAGGATCCAGACAGCCACACTGCCAAGAGCCAGTCTCCCAAGCGGCAGAGTCAGGATGTGGAGAAGGCAACGCCAATCAGTCCTCTTACCAGCCAGAGTCCAGGCCAGGGACCGCCCACGCGCCCTGCCTCCCAGAGCTCTGCCACCGGGCCCGGGGAGACCTTTAACCAAGACGATGGTCAAGGTACAAGCCCCGTGCTGAGCAGAGAGCGGACCCAGGACTCAGAGACAGACGTGGAGGAGCTGAGGAAGATGTGGAAGAGTCACACTATGCAACAAGCTAAGGAGCAAATGGAGAACGTAACACAGAAGGATGAGGGACAGGACTCTGCAGAAGGTAGTAAAATAATTATCTCTGTTGTATTTGGAACACAGGGAAAACATAGCCTGAGGCCATGTTTGAATACCGGTACTTGCATAATAAGCATTCATCTGTGGAGTATGTGTTAAAGGAAAATCGTATAGTGTTTCAAATTTTCTAAATGCCTGTGTGTCGTACTAATGCTTTTCATCTAGAATTCCCTGCACACTATTAAGGGAGATAATTGTCCCCACTCTTATGTGTTTAATAGCATTAATTTGTACTTGACTACTCAACATTAAGGCAAATCTATTGACAGTTATTGCAGATTCCAAAAAAGACTCACTATGAGATGCAATATACCGTTGTCAATTACCATCTCTGCAACACTATATAATTATAATGTGCATGTTTCTTCTTAGAAAGCTTAATGTGCTATCACAGTGGAGTTGGCCCGGGCTGCTCCCGGACACCTCTGCTGCCGTGGACTCCAGATAACCTCCCTTTCACAGCTTGGTGCCTCCCCAGTTGTAATTGGAATAAGAAAGGAAGAGGGAAATGTGTTGTGTGCTGTTATCACATACAGGAATGAGCAGAGGGTTTATACATAGCTTTGATCTAGCTATGCTGCTTGCCAGTCTACTGCCAAGTGCAGTCCTCTGCAAGATAAGGAAAACGTCCAAATCAAACGGCTAACACCTAAGGGGAAACAACAGCCATCAGACCGCCAGCATTAAGAGACACGTGCCGCACTGAAAGTTACTTCTTAATGTTTACATTTTAAAGCCGTCTTTTTGTTTTGCGTTTCTGTATTTTTTCGGTAAGCAGAGTTAACGTAGCACTCTCTATACATTGAAATAAATAGTAGTTAAACTGTATTCATTTATCCTACACTAGTCTTGGTTAACCCAAAGCTAAAAGCACCTGAACCATAACAGAGAGCTCCAACCCTCACTTTAACAGTTCCGGGTAGGTCTGTGGGCCAAACGTTCCCTACCGTTCTCAAATTCTAAAGACGTTAACACCTTCTAAATCTTCATTTTTCAAGATCCAGGAAATATTGAATCCATCCATTGAATCCATAGATCCATTGAAATACTTTTGCTGTACTTGACTGAGTTTGCCTGGCACATTGGAAACAATGGAACATTTCCAAAAATGCTAATCTTGACCATCTGGCACTCCATGCAGACTCCGTCAAAGTCTCATTTGAACCCTGTCTTGCTGTGTTCCCATCATTTTTATCACTTTCCACATTGGCAATTATCACCCCACAGAGAGGTCCTAGAATGTTTGCTCTTATTTCCTGGGATCACAGCAGCGTTCTGCTTCACTCCACACCACATTACCATGGTAGACACTAGCCAATGCCCCACTTCAAAACAAGTTGAATTACACACCCAATTACTGCATTTTCTAATTGAATTTCTCCCACTGAGTTGTGGTTTTAAGTTAATTAACAATATCTCTGCCTCTGTTTGTGGTTGCCGGTCCCCGTCTGTAATGTCACAAGGAGGCTTTGTGGAACTCCTACTGAGTTGCCCTTGTCACGATCAGTTAGGTGTCACGATCAGTTAGGAGCTAGGTTTATTTGTGGTATCTTTCCATTCTTTCACAAAAAATCTGTTGAATCTGTTGATAAACACAGTAAACAGAGGGGATCTAGGTCACTTAAAAACCCTGTTGTCAAATATAGTGCTACTGTAGTATTTCTCACATTGAATTCCGTCAGATCTTTTTGTGAGTTGTATTCATTTATACAGGGAGTCTTGTTTCAGTTGATTGGTGTGCTAGGTAATGAAAAATACAATCTTCATTTGTGAATAGGTATAGGAAAGATCAAGGTCTCCCACAAGTTTGCATCAGAATGGTTGAAGGACAAGACATTTTAAGCTTTGGAATGGCCTAGTTAAATTCCGGATCCAAACCACATTGAGATGTTGTGCAGAACCTGAAACAAGCAGTTATTGATAGAAAATCCACAAATGTCACTGAGACAAAGCAGTTTTACATGGAGGAGTTGTCAAAAATTCTTCCACAATGCTGTGATCAATTAAAACAGGAAGCCTTTGGTTGCAGTTATTGCTGCTAAAGGTGGTGTAGCCACTCTTTGGGGGCATTTACTTTCACACCAGGGTTGTGATCAGTTCCATTTAAATTGTAATTGACAATTTAAAAAAGTAAACTAAATTCTAATTAAAATTTTTCCACATTGCAAAGTATAGAATGTAATTGGATTTTGATTTAACTGGAATAGATCCCAATCCTGCCGCCCACAATGAAATTTCAGAAGCCTCTGGCCTGATTTTGTGAATGGTTCGTATTACCAGAAAGATCCGACATTTGCTAAATAGCAATGATTGGCAAAAGGCATAGGATATAATATTAAAATGAAATGTTTTAGTAACAGATAATATCAGAGTTTACTTAAGAGAGGGTCTCAGGTATCATTTGTAGGGCATGACATGTATACAGATTCAGTTCTGAATTTGTGTTGGCCTATATTTGGTCAATCACTTTTGTGAAACCTATTTTGAAATATTAAAATCCAATTGATATCATCTTTGGCGCGTTAACTGTTAAAATGTTCAAGGTGACAGTGTATTGTCTTTGTTGTGTGTGACCCCATAGTCTCCACAGAGCGGCACCGGTCCTACAAGTTCCTGTGTCTGCGGGTGGGTAAGCCCATGAAGAAGACGTTTGTGTCCAACGCCAGCGCCTCCATGCAGCAGTACGCCCAGAGGGACAGGAAACACGAGTACTGGTTTGCTGTGCCAGAGGAGAGGTGTGTGTTCTCCACACTGCTGCCCCACGTTCTGCCCAGTGATTGTAATGCAGCCTCAAACCCAACGGTTAATGACAGGTTCTGGCTTGTAACGATTCCTAGCATGAAATTGCTATTTCAACCTTGTCTTATCATGGCAATTCCAAAACAGTTTCTGGAGAGTTGAAGATCACAAAATGCTTCCCCAGTCATCTAGCCATTTTGCTTCTTTTTACACTGCTTGTCGAACAAGGACGTTAGCCAGATAAGAGCGTGTAAAGGCCAAATTCACTTGACTATGACAGTTAGCTTTCTAGCGCCCTACATGACTGAAGAAGTCGCTGGAGTTTAAAAAATCAAGGAAATTGCTGCCGTCGATGCCTTGCCCAAACAAGGGACATGCTGGCCAATATTCACAGCTCCATGGGATTTCCTGTCCTCTATCTTTCTTTGCTTTTCTGTCAAATATTTTTTCTAGCATTTCTTTGTTTAGTATCTTAAAAAAGAAAGTTACCAGAATTTTGCAACTCCAGGACCAATAGCCAGTAGCCTCATTTTAATCTTCTTCAGACACACATGCAGAATACAGTCCTCTTTCTCATGTTAATCTCATTTGATGCCGAGAGGGAGTCTGGTTTCTTGTCGCTGGTCACAGACCCAGTCATACCACCACGGCCACGTGCCCTTCTTGGGTGCTTGAAATGTGTTTATCTCAGGCAGGCTCCCATAGCGCTGCACTGTCCCGCTGCTGGCTGTGTGCCCATGGATGCCACAGTGCCTTTACACACGCAACACACACATTTACAAACACACTCTCTATCTCTGTCATACACACACACTCACACACACATACATGCTGGCAGACTGACTATGTCTGCTGACTGACCTAGTTGGGTGGTGACCTGAAAGATGTGTGTAAAGTATACTGACAATGGTGGGAGAGTTAAAGGCAGTAGAGGAAAAGACCTTAAACAGTCTCATGCAGACAGCACAGCAAAGTGTGAGGGCCATATCTGATAGAAACACACAACCCAATCTGAAAGAAACACGCAACCCAGTCTGAAAGAAACACACAGCCCAGTCTGAAAGAAACACACAGCCCAGTCTGACAGAAACACACAGCCTAGTCTGAAAGAAACACACAACCCAGTCTGACAGAAAAACACAGCCTAGTCTGAAAGAAACGCACAACCCAGTCTGAAAGAAACACACAGCCCAGTCTGAAAGAAACATGCAATTCAGTGTGTAAGAAACACACAACCCAGTCTGAAAGAAACACGCAACCCAGTGTGAAAGACGTATAGTATGATATTTAAATCAGAGTTAGAATGTGAGAATATGCCTAAAATGTGAAATGTCAATGTTAAAATGTCAAATCCATTCATAAGAGAATGTGGCAAGTATGACTTATGAATATGTTATGATGTCTTTATCTAGGTACTATAGTCTTCAAGTAAGGAGTTATCATGACTTCTATAAATCTGACTGTATTTCTACCTCTCCCCCTCCCCAGGTCCGAGCACCTATACGTGTTCTTCATCCAGTGGAGCCCAGATATGTATGGGGAAGGGGTCAGGGGCATGGGGCATGAGCCAGGATTCATGGTGGTCAAGAAGCATGAGGAATCCAAAACAGGAGAACCGCTCACAGATATCAACAACAAAGAGTGGGAGGTAAGGACTGCGTTTTCCCCTTTGTGAGATGTGTTCCACATCTGGATGTTGCTGTACAGTAGTAGTATATGTAGTTACATTACGTTGTTCTGTTGCTCATCCAGTCTATGTTGTAGTCTGTGTTTATTATAGTCTATATTTCTTGCATTTGTTATATACTTTAATTCAGTCGATTTATCTTGTGGTGTTGTCGCTTTTAGTGGAGTTTAATGTAATGCATATACATTGTTTTTCTGACATCGTTATTATCTATGTTTGTTGAGAATATTTCTGTTCACATTATTTCACTTATGATTGCATTGTTTTTGATAAATCTGTCCCAAGTGTTTATTCGATGTGTTACAGTTATTGTCCAATTTGTGTGAATATTTCCTTTGGTAGGAAATGCACTATTTTCACTCAGATTACAACAACCAGTGTTTTGCATGATTGTGTAATGGTTTTGTTCATAGTCAGTTGTCGTTGTTGTTAATTTAGTGTATAGTGCATGCATCAGTATCACTGTATTTATCGGTCATCCCAAACTGTAGTTTTGCTGGATGACCGGAATGACTGTCTGTGGTGTTCAGCAGTTGTAGACAGATGGAAAGCTTCCTCTTGTGAAAAGCTGGTTTGTTCAAGGCTGGAAAAAGCACATTCTCGTAGTGAATATGCTTAAACCTTTGAGGGCGTTATTGTTATGGAATACATATTTGTGTTCAGTTTTGTCTTTCTTTGCCCTAAGAGTGATTTTATGGGATTTTATTTTCCCTAAAGAATGTTGGGATTTTAAGAAGTACTGTTTTGAACGAAGTTGAAAACTGTTAATGCATTTATCTATTGAATGAACTATGAAAGCAGAAGAATGGGAAAATCTCCCAGTGTATTAACAGGGCTACTCAGAGCCTGTCCACCAAATAGACTGGTTGGCTGCACGTGCTGGAGGCATCATTCTGAGGAGATACATTGCATGGAGAAATGGATACGTAGGCTGTTGCTGTTGCTGGGATTTAAATTTTAATGTAAATGAATGATGTAGAAAACAAAAGTGGACTGATTTGTTTGGGCCTGGTCCGGAAGAGGCTACATGATCCATTGATTTAAATTAGTAAATAGTTGCCTCTTACATTGACCCTTTGAGAAGTAAACATGACTTTGAAATAACTCTTACTGTAGTTGTCCCAATGCATCATTCATAATGTCCAAAGTAACATAGAGAATGTCTGCATTTATCCATAAAGGCTTCAAGCTTTCTTGACTGCAAATATTACAATTTAAGCTATTTTAAGAACTAACGGTTAGTATATATGCCCAAACTATTCAGAGGTGATCCACCATTGTTTTTATTGTTACAATAATAATCCAGATTATTATGTGTCATGAGGTAATGTAAAGAAATCAATAGCCTGAGAAGGTACTAAAGCAGTCTAACCATACTCTTTTTAATTCCAAGGACCTTGTTATAGTACCAAAGACCAATTGGCTCAAGCAGCCTAAACATACATCGATTTTCAGTTATAGTATGATTCTAGAAATATAAAGCACTCTTCTTTCATATCACATCACAAATACAAAATATGTAACAGTTGCATTGTTTTAAATGTTTTGTGTCTTTTGTAAGATGGATGTTTAGAAATGCAGTTAGCTAGTAAACAATCACTGTAACATGGAAATGTGTTAGTGTAGAAACATTAGCCCTATAAAGGTGTAGAGTAATTGACCTTTTAATTTCCATGTTTTTGTATTGTGTGTTGGTCATAGGCCTATTTACATTTAGAAAAAGCCTTCAGTTCAGCGTTTCTTCAGAAAGACTCTGCGTTTTAGGTCATTTAAAAATAAATACATTTGAAACCATAAGACATTGATGCATCAATACAAAATTGATGCGCAATGGCTTGGACTCTGAGGGATGGCCAGTCCTCACCTGGCTCTGCCAGGTGGAGAATATGAGAGTACATTAACTTTCTGGCCACATATTTCATCAAATATATTTAGATGTTCAGATGACCAGCAGGTCAATAAGTACAGGTGGGAACAAATAGGCTGTGAGTAGAATCTAGATCAGCAACACAAACCGGTGGACTCGGAAAGGGATGACCAGGTGGGCTATTTATCTTCAGTTGCATGTACACACTGCTATGCACATGACACAGAGGTGTACAGTAAAACCAAACCTGACACTACATCTGCCATGTCAACCATGTCCTGGATATGGTAAAACATTGGATGCAGAACAACTTCCTCCAACTTAATAGCAGCAAAACAGAGGCAATGCTAATAGGCACCGCACAGCAAATCACCAACTCCTACAGCAACTGCCCTGGCATTGATGGCCACATCATTCCCCTCTCACCAGTCATCACCAATCTGGGTGTGAAATTTGACCTTACTCTTTCTTTTAAGGCCCACATTAGACATGTCTGTAAAACAATTCTTTCACCTTAAGAACATTTATCGCCTAAGACCTTCTCTCACCTTTTCTGATGCAGAAGAGCTTATCCATTCATTTGTTTTCTCCAGAATTGATTATGGGAATGCAGTACTAGGGGGCCTGCCAGGAAATTCAATTCATAAAATACAGCTCATCCAAAACAGTGCTGCAAGGATCTTGAGACAATCAAATATATCTGCCCACATCAAACCTCTCCTTACTGACCTTCACTGGCTTCCTGTCCCTCAAAGAATTGATTTTAAAATTATCCTTTTAATCTATAAAGCTATCAATGGCATCAGACGCTGTCTATGTATTTGACCTGCTCTCCCCCTATGAACTTTCATGCTCTCTACGGTCTAGCAATGCCAATATGCTCATGTACCACAAACCGGGCTCCGAAAAATGGGAGACCGCGCCTTTTCCTACATTGGAACTCACCGGAACTCCTTTCCTGACAGCCTCAGGGCTGCAGACAGTCATGGCTTTTAAATCAGGCCTTAAGTCTCACCTTTATCAGTTGGCCTACCCGTTCCATTAATCAAAATATACTGTACATTATGATATAATAATATGTATTATTATTTTAGTTTACTGTATTATTATTATAGTTTAATGTATATATTCTGTTCTTTTATGTATTTAATATTATTATTTTCTTATTTTCATTTTCTTTTTCATGCACTTTGAAATTATTCTTCTATAATGAAAAGCGCTTTACAAATGCAATAAATTATTATTTTTATTATTATTACTTTGATGTCCAGTGGAGGACATTTTTAATGCACTTCTATACTGTATCTTATGAAAAATGTACAGCACCAGTCAAAAGTTTGGACACCCCTACTCATTCAAGTGTATTTTTTTCTTTTTTTTTTACTATTTTCTACATTGTACAATAATAGCAAAGACCAGTGGTTAATTTGTAAATCAGGAGATTTCGTACCACATTGGGGTGCACGAGAGACATGGATCCGGTAAATTGATGGAAATAAAGCATGTTGATAGCACAAATAGCAGACAACAAAAAGCTAAACCTTTCACAGTCTTGTCAGGCAGTGCTGAGGCTACAAGAGGCTTCAGGAATAGGCAACTTTATGCTTTTAGTGATTGCTTTTAGTAGAATGTTTATAGTGCAAAGCGAACGCAGTGATGGAAAAAGGCAAGTCCGGCACAGCAGTCCGGATCTGTGAAAGAGTAGATGCTGGAACAAACTGAGAAAAATCTGAGAGATGCTGGATCCTGTTCAAACTCTGAGAGGTGTTGAATCCTGTTCAAATTAATCACTGGTGAAGACATCAAAACTAGGAAATAACACATGGAATCACATAGCAACCAAAATGTTTTAAAAAGTTGTGTCAAACAGATATGTCTAAATATGAGGTGACTACTCCATGAAGCTTGTTAAGAGAATGCCAAGAGTGTGCAAAGCTAACATGAAGGCAAAGGGTGGCTACTTTGAAGAATCTAAAATATAAATGTATTTTGGTTACTTTAACACTTTTTGGTTACTACATGATTCCATTTAAGTTATTGCATAGTTTTGATATCTTTATCTATATTGTACAATGTGGAAAACAGTAAAAATACCTTTGAATATGTAGATGTATCCAAACTTTTGACAGGTACTGTATTTCTCAACACAATTTCTGAGATATTATCTTACTATAAACAATAACAATTGCAAAAATAATAAATAATTACAAAAACATATCAGCCTTAAATTAAACAATACAAAGTTATCAAGGTCACAACCCCACACTGAAATGCCCAGAATATCCTCTTAAAGGTACAACACGAACTAACACATTGGCATGTATGTTTTCTCAGAGGGGTATATGCCGAAGAACTGTAGAATCTATAAAAAAGTATTGGTGGGTCTCAGAAGGAGTACGGTAAACAACTCATGTAAAGTTCCTGTATCTTTAAATGGCTGTATGGAATTGGGAACGATTGGGACGCGCTCTCTTCCTTTGAACAAATGAAGAGTTGGCTTTGCTTTTGTCCTGCATTCTTATTGGCTCTTGCGAGTGTCAAACAAACATCAAAGACTCTTCTTAAAATCCTATTTTTGTTAGAATGATCCTAGCCGTCCAGTGCGTTTTGTTCTACATCGACTTGGAATTACTTGAAAAATCTGGAATGTGACTCTTGAGCTTAGTCTCACCCGGAAGAAAGACATGTTCTCTAGACGGGTGAAGGAGGAGACGCCGTTGACCCCTAAGTACACTTATGTATGTATATATATAACATTAGTCAGTGTTGTAGCTACGCGTGTTTTGTTGTCGTTAACCTGCTAGCGAGGATGGCTAGCAGGAAAGATAGCAGGAGGCTAGCAAAATGCCAACTGCTTGCCTATTGACTGTGAAATCAAATAGACCGTGCCAAACTTAATGGGTTCTTAAAAGACAGTCCTTTATATCGTTGTTGCTACTTCTTTGCTTTACCATCTAACTTGGTGCCTGAGGCGTTTTGGGAAGTTTTGAAGGTTCGAACCACTGTGGGTGAAAGCCCGGTACACCATGCAAAATTGTAAACGTTTTGTTTCTTGCTAACATCGTAACTAATTTGCAACACTATCCTTGCATGTTTTGGGGTATCTCTGATGTTTAAGTTTATTTATGGGCTGAATAGTTGTTATTTGGGAGAAAGACAAGTGCGATTTGGTGGGAAGGGCAGCAGAGAATAAATGGAATGCTTGTTGTAGTCTGGTCCCAGATCTCTTTGTGCTTGCCAATTCCATTGCTCATTGTCAAGCGCAGACAGACTGGCACTCAGGCTGAGGCAGACCAACACAGCCTGCCCTTTCTCCTACACAGAAGATAAGGACAGCAAACTGACCTGACTTGGCTTCTCAGTTTAGTGCCAGCTAGACCTTAAGACTTCAAGTATGTTTTATGAACACGGTTGTTTACTCTTTTCTTTGTATTATTGAGAACTGCAAACTGGCAACTGTATTTCCACCAAAGTAACTAAAGAGATGTTCGTGGTAACTTATTTTTACTTGACCTAATCCAATTTTACTGAACTGGGTCGTCTGTTGGTCAGTACTTTATGGCAAGAAGTAAATTATAGCCTCTTTCTATTCTATCAGATACAGACTATTTTCTAACACTTGTTGTTTTTAGCCGTGCAGTGTCAACATTAATGGAGGGCTATGATGTCCTTGTGGGCCATACATCCACAGCACTGCTCCCATCCTTCATTGTAGAGTCAGATTAAGTATGCCTACTGTACTTTGTCTGGAGTTGAGCTCGCCTTGAACTATTAGTTCTGCTATTTTATATGAACCCATGACTGGGCGCTGTGCTTATTGTGGAAGTATTCATACTCTGAGTTGGAGCCCCTTGAAGAGTTGCCTGCGCCTCTTTCAGATTATAATGGAGTACCTGTTGTAACTATTGTTAGACACAGCGCATAATATTTTGGTTTCAAGTGCGTGCTAGCTTGCGTGACCTCTCTGAGGCAGATATTTGCTTTAGTGCGTTCAAGTCAACTGGAGAAGTTTTCAGCCACTGTTTGGACTTGTCTGTACGCAGTAGGAGACTGATGTTTGCCAGTGTTGTAGCATCTGCAGTCCAAGAAATCCTCTCAGAAGGAATGGATTATCAGTACAACAATGTCCTGTATGGTGCCCTGTCTTCACTGGTTTTAGACCTTTTTTGGATCTGGCTGTGTGCCTCTTGGTCCTACTAATGATCGTGATGTTGAACAGATTACACAACCATGCAAAACCATCTCAATTATCTGTCTCTATAGGTTCATATCACCTATTTTTAAATATTAGAAAAGCCTTTCAACGAGTTGCGTTCGTTAAAGATGGCCAGAGTCCACCATAACTACTCTGTTCAATTACCTGTCAGGTGTATATAAAAGTGCATCTTGGCTCTCCACCTTCAAATATAATGTTTCCACATTCTGCTGTGCTCATCCTTTTCCTTCCATCGCCAGCAGCTGAGTTATACTTCCTGTTCCTGTCTCCACCTCCCAGGTAGTGTCATTGACTGAGTACCACCGCCGGATCGATGCGCTAAACAGCGAAGATCTGAAATCTCTCTGCAAGCGGCTTCAGGTGCCCAGCCCAGCTCCAGCTTTCTAGTTCCTTCAGTAGACCAAGTGACCCCCTGTTGCCTGTGGTGTGCATTCCCTTTGGCCACTATGATGTAGGGAAGAGGCTGCTATTGTAGATTTGCCCTACCTGGCCACCATTTTCCAATGTTTTACCTTTTCACCCAGTGGGCCGACTCTGTTTTCACCGGGCTCATTTTTACCTGAGCAAACCTATGACTGGGCCCTGATCTGCCACTGTGACGCTGCAGCCTTCTGTAAGCACTGGCCAAATAAGCAGTCACAAGAAAAATAGTTTGGCAGGATATCTCGGGGTTATGGTCATCTGAAGGGCTTCGTGCCACCAGTGCAGGGTAGAGTAAGACATGGGGTAATTGGGGGCCTGTATGAAGGTCCCATAATGCACAGTACCCTTCTCTCAGCTACTTGTTGAACACCACTGTATAGTTTCAACAAGGCCTTGTTACTGTTGTTCCTTTGATTCATAGTTAATTAGATAGCCCAGGCCCAAGGTTGTAATAGAGATGGAGAATGTGAGCCGTAACAAATTGGGTCTCTGCTGAGGCCTGAGGGAGGGGAACTGTCCTGAGATATTCATGAAATTAGACATCTTCCAGTGTTCCCCCACTTTACAGGGACGCCTCACAAACTGTGCTCGTTCTTTAACACCTGGGTCGCGGTAAGCTGCTGCTTGCCCATCTGCCGACGCTTTCTACCAGGAGGATGGTTGGGTGAGCGGCTGAGCTGGGGGTGGGCGAGAGGCTGGGCTGGGCTGGGGTTGGGCGGGGGCGGAAGTAGGATTTCATTCAGTCCATTGACTGGTGCAGGATTGTTTTCCCAGGACAATGCGGCAGTAAGGTGATCACAGTCAGGCCACCGGTGGCTCTCCACAGACACGCCTGTTATGGAGAAAGATGAGCAACAGCATCCATACAGTCTAGACCAGGGTTTCTCAAACTTGGTCCTGTGGTCTCCCACACGTGCATGTTTTTTTATACCCCCCCTCCCCCCCAGGGCTGAAAGCATAAACCTCAGGCCCCAGGGCCAAGTTGGGGACATCCTTGTGTAGTGCAGTATTTCTGGATCCATCACAATTCGGACCACTGAACCTCTAATTACTGACCACTAATTATTTATTAGATGATTATTAGGTGTTTACTGCTGACTGTGTACCTCGCGCCAGTACATGGTGCACTGTGTCTTGATGATAATAATGCCTACTGCGTATGGATATAATCAAATTAAGGATTTTCTCCCAAAACCCATTGCTCCCAAATTGAGGATTTTCGAAGCTGCCTTCATTTTGAATATCTCCTATTTACCTTTCCTGCAGCTCATATTACCCAGTAGATTGTCCTACCTTTGCTGATAAGACTGCTATATCTTTAAAACTACTTGCTATGTAATCACATGACACACCACCACTTCTAGTTCGTTACGTGGCATAGGCTTATTTAAGCAAAAATGCACCTTAAGGGTTTGTGATGTACACCCAGTATGCCATGGCTAAGGACTGTTTGTAAGCCGTTTGTGTTGTCGTGTCAGAACAGCCCTTATCCATGGTATTTGGGATGTATACCACGACACCTCTTCATGCCTTATAGTGTCATTATAAACTGGGTGCTTTGAAACTTCAATGCTGATTGTTGGTACGCAATGTAAGCAATAAGGCACTTGGGGGGTGTGGTATATGCCCAATATACCAGAGCTAAGAGTTGTTCTTAGGTATGCCACATTACAGAGATGCGTAGCCGTCGTATATTGGCAATATATCACAAACCCCTGAGATGCCTTATTGTACTCATAAACCAGTTACCAACGCAGTTAGATGAGTGAATAGTTATGTGACACATACCTGTGGTTTTCAAGCTTTATATGCTATGGCTTTTGGCCGATCAGCATTCAGGTTTCAAACCACCTGGTTTCTAATAGCATATAGAAAACATCTAGCACAGTGTTCCTCCTAAATTCTCTCTCCCCCAAATGGCATCATATGCAATAGGCCTATATAGTGCACTACTTTTGATCACGGTACACATAGATATACTTTGAACCATAATCCAATATGGGGAATGAGATGCCATTTGGGGAAGGAGACATTGCTGAGCACCTGGTTGACTGTTGTTTGTCTGTTTAGATCACCACCAAGGAAGAGGTGAACTCAAAGCATGCCACTTCAGTCAAGACAGACCTGGAGCCTGAGACCTTCAGACCCAACCTCAGTGAACCCAGTGAGCTGCTGGAGGCCGACCAGATAGAGAAGGTAATAACATGCTGACAGGCCCATCGACTTGATCCATGCCCACTGGTATATTGATGCACTGACACTGCTTGTCAATATGCAGCTTTCTAAATAACCCTCCTCATTGACCTTCAGCCCCAGGGCCTGACAGTTGGCCTGAAGTGTTCTGTGCTGCCAGCCCTGGGCTGATGGTCTGGATTGTGACAGCAGGTTCACTACAGGCCTGATGGTCTGGATTGTGACAGCAGGTTCA
>JACXGI010013701.1:0-20330 GCA_016801175.1 Esox masquinongy | reverse complement strand
CCATCATTAATGACAGTTGTTGTCCTGTTTATTTTGTTCTCTCCATCTAAGCTGTGGTGAGCTCTGCTGTTCACATTGAGGTGTGCTTGTCTTGCAGCCCCCCCAGTCTGAGACCGCCACCAGTTTATTAACAGAAAGACCACAATGCATTTCAGTAATGGATTGTTTGTTTGGCTGTGTGAACCTACATAGCTGTGTAGGTTAGTGCGGGCACTGTCTCTCTCTCTCTCTCTCTCTCTCTTACTTTAATGCAGTTAGCCATAATGAATGCATTTCCAAATTAGATGAGATTTTCTTTTCATTATTTTCTTTAGCTCATCCTAGCGTATTGATTGGTTGGAATTGCCCCTTGAACTTGACCTCTCCCATGTTGCTCAATGTCAATAATGCCGTCGTCCTTTTCCTGCCAGCCCACTCCTCTCCGCTGAGGGAAATATCGATAGCTGTGTTTAGCATCTTTGGGTTGCTCAAGATGGCTGAATGTGTTTAGATACTCCCACGACAAGCTGTTTAGGTCTCATGGACCGTTCCAAGCATTCATTGCACACATTTCCAATTCCTATAGATTTGATTTAAATGAAATTAAAGGCTGATCTCAAAACAACTTAAGCTCGTCAGTCATTTGTATTTAGTGCGCTTTGAGACAGCTTCCATTCCATTCCATAGCCTTTCCATTCCTCCTTGTCCATCATCAGTGCCTGTGGCCTCATTCTCCTGCTGCAATAGGAGACAACATGTTGTATTACTGCAGAGACCGGTCTGTGACTACCTCTAATGTATTCGTCGTATTCTCCTCCTGCTACTCCTCTCTGGGCACTTTTGATATGAATCACAACTGGACAATACTTGTCACCCAGAGTGCTCTGCCATGCACTCATCCAGCCCTCTTATCAGTGGATCTGACACAGTTGTTTCTGGTGATGAGGAGGGAAATGGCACAATGATGAAATACCAAATCACTTGAGCCGGGGCTTCAGGGCCACTACAAGAGACTTTCCGTAGACAATTATTCCTCGGTGAGCCGACACTCGTGGTGTAATCTGGGATCTATACAGAGAGACAGAGCAGGCGACGTCCACTCGGCCCACTCCGGTTTCACCGCATAGTTGATGTAATAATCACCGATAACGGGACCAGAAAGGCTACGGAGGCTAGATAAGGCAGCGAGAACTGTCAGTTAGCTTTACTGTAACTAACGTTTCGCTCATTCAAAAAGGAGTTTTTGGGAATTTTGAATATGAGGTTGTTTTTTTTAGGTCAAAATATATATTAGACATATTTGTTTCTGAAATCATAATAATTTAGTAAAAAAGATTTTACGCAATGGAAATGGATAAGTAATATCATAAATAGTGCCGGTAATACTGGGAATTTAAGCAGCAACTGACAGGCAGTGAAATAAAAAGGCTTCTTCCTTCTCAGACATTCTCTGAGACTGGTCATTAGTGTTAGAATCACGGCTGTTAAAGTTTGATGACATAAATGAGCAGAAAGATGAACATGGATTATTTAACCGAACCATCATGAAAACTTAAAACCAGTGAAAGATTTTAAAAAGGAAACTAATTAAAACAAATGTTTCAGCCTCCATCTTCATCAGGATGACTTATTAAGTAGCCAGCGAGTCTGTGGGCGAACACAACTGTGTGATCAGAGATCTATCATTAGACGTGGTCAGTAAATTATTTAATGGACTTTCAGTATGCACTGTAAAAAACACTGGGGGTGGATTTAGACTTTAGAGGACTGGAGGAAAACTGATTTAATTTGTAAAGTAATCAGTATTTTAATAAAAAGAAAATAAATAAAATAAATATTTATAGCAAACATATAATTTAGCATGGCAGTATTTATGTTTGAAATGCCTGAGGTGAATTTTGAGTCATTGTAGATTGTACTGTTGTTGAAGAGATTTTGAAAAGTAAATATCGGACTTGAAATGACGGCTTACTGAGGTGAATCGTTCTAGAACATCCTGAGTAAACTCTGTCCACCATCTTTCAGGTCGACAGAGTTGTTTTTGACTGGTGTGGGCCTTTCAATTATTTATTTTAAATTTTTGAAAATGCATTGATGCACACACTGTGAGACATAAACAGAAGATCCATAGATAAATACAGCATAATGTCAATTGCTTTTGATCGTTTTCAGTTGTGCAGCTTTTTCAGCATGAACGGCTTTAGCATCAAGAGCAAATTAATACATAACATGCTATTATGACTCCAACACTCAGCACATCATATGACCGGATCCATAATGGCTGTTGCCTCTCTTGTTTTTGCCATGACGGACACACTGTGTTATTCTGAGGACACTGAGGTAATTCACTAACCACAGCTAGCAGATCCAGAACTTTAGAATCATCCTGTGTAATTTAAACATATTGGTGGTCATGGCGAACTTGGAGAGAGAGAGAGAGAGAGAGAGAGGATGGGAGGGGGGTGGCACACTCACTAGAACAGCATTGTGTGTAGTTTACGTTTGTGCTGGATTAATACGAGTTTACCATTGGAGCGGTTAGCGAATCGCTAAGGAAGTGGCGACCAACAGGCTGGTTCCCCACAGTGAGGCCTTTGACAGCCTGATGAATTAGGCCTGACAAGACCCAAAATGGCTGTCCTCTGTGCCAGCTGCCAGTTGAGCATTTACACTCTGTTAATTGAATTGGCAATTTGTGTAACAGTACCTGCCCCAGAGTGTTCGGTGGAGCCGGAGCTGCCATTTAGCCCTACTCTAATCCAGAAACTAGGGAATAAGGAACACTAAGCTTCACAAGAAATTACTGCAGATTTAAAATGACAGTCGGGGGCCCTGTTGCCAATTTTCCGTTAAATGAGAAATAAATTAACAATAGCAATAATGTTGACTTATAAAACGGAAAGTTAAATTGACTTTCAAACAGCACTGCAGTTCCGAATTTGTCACTGTACTGAGAATCAAATTGCGTATATTGCAATCTTGAAACCGAAAGCTGTTGGTGACACGGTTGTATTAAACGGCTGACGTTAAACGTGTAGCGTGGTGTGTGGAAACTGATATTTTCACATCATAAAGCTGCATTAGTTTAAATGAAGGAGGTGTTTTACCGTGATTTGAATGCACACTCAGTTAGTTTGAATTTGGATTCTGAGTTAATACTGTTTTGGCCATTTCACTAGAGAGACCGTTTAATACTGTTCAGCGCCACAGTTGCAGTGTCAGCTGTGATTGGTCAGGTTTAAATATGCAGCTTGTGCAAAGTCTATCAGATTTAATTTGTTTCTATTACAACCAATGAAAGAAGCAGAGATTTGTCATGCGAATGTTAGGTTATGCAGTGCTAAGCATTACTTATTATCTGAGGATGATTTGAATCCAGTTCTACATAATGAAAATGGTCCTCCTACCAAGGCATGTGCCCGGTCTGTGTATATAATACGTAATAGTTGTTAGTGAGCCCATAAAAGAGGGAAAACCACCCATTTATACACAGTACATTAGCGCAGGTGTGAAAGTGATGTTTTTAAATTCACACTACCATTTTACCAATGTCCTTAACGATATTGAAATGGGGGGAAAAGTCACTGTCGTTAAGCTGCATTTATGAATCGGAAACATTTTATGGGCCAATGCGAGCCCCTAGCATAATGAACACTCTGTCTCGGACCCTCCCGTAGCTTTATTTGTCAGTCTGCTCTGTGGATTGGGACACATTTAGACTAGATTGACCCCGTAATATTTGGGCTTCTGGAATATGTGTGTTTCTTTGTGTGTGTCTGTGTGTGTGAGTGTGTGTGTGTGTGGGTGTGTGTGTGTGTGTGTGTGTGTGTGTGTGTGTTTGTGTGTGTGTATGGTGCTTTCAGAACGTATCAAAAACCCTTCACTTTCTCCACAATTTGTTGTCTCAATATCTATGTCCATAAGTATTCCGACCCTCTGCCAAAACACTCCAAAATGACCTCAGATGCATCCTGTGTCCTTTGATCAGCTTTGAGATGTCTCTAGATCTGAGTCCACCTGTGGCAAATTCAATTGATTGGACATGATTTAAAAAGTCACACATCTATCTATATGAGGTTCTACACAGTGCATTTCAGAGCAAAAACTAAGCAATGTCCAACAAACTCTCCACAAACCTCAGAGATTGTGTTGAGGTGTAGATCTGGGGAAGGTTATAAAATAATTGCTAAAGCAATGTCCCCAGGACCTCAGTGGGCTCCATTGTTGTGAAATGGAAGTGGCTTCGGGAACAGTCTGTAAATGTCTTTGAGCGGCCAAGTCAATGCTGGGACTTGAACCCTATTGATCATCTCTGGGGAGACTTGAAGATAAAAGTTTACCGATGCTCCCCATCCAATCTGAAACAACTTGGGAGGATCAGCAAGGAAAAATGGGAGAAACTACCTAAATCAAGATGTGCAAAGCTGGTTAGAGGCATACCTAAGATTACTCAAAGCTGTGATCGCTTCCAATGGAGCTTCTACTAAGTACTGAATTTAGGGTCTCAATACTGTGCACATTTTTCAGTTTTTTTATGATTTAGAGGTTATAAATTGACAGACAAATTTAAAAAATGTTTTCGCTTTGCCATTATGGTTCTTTTTTTGTCACTTGTGGCCAAAAAGTATATCTAATCAATTTTAAATGTACTCCACAACACAACAAAATGTATATCTAATAAATTTTAAATGTACTCCACAACACAACAAAATGTGGAGAAAGTGACGGAGTTCGGGAAACATTTCGTGTTGCCGCTACATTTCGGGAAGCCACTTCGTGTTGCACCTCTTCGCGTGTGTCGCTTCTGCATGTGCATGTTGGGCGCGCGCATGGTCCATCTGCGTGTGTGAGTGCCAGACAGGGACAGTCAGACACAGTAGTCTGAAGGTGATGGGCCATCTGTACCCAAGGCGCTGCTCTGAATTGCTAATGCCTGTGTTATTAAGAAGTGTGAAGGAGTCGCTAGCAGGACGAGAGGATTCAAGGTGGCTACAGTCCTCCACCCCTGCCAATTTAACATTTTAACTTCTTTATTATAAAATATTAACCACGTATAGTTTCCCGTTTTTAAAAGATCCCCAAGGTCAAGGAATGTTCCGCATATAAAGCAATCTGTCACTTATTTCTATGCCGGGGCTCTTTTAACGGAGAGGGGGCCAGCCCGTCTCTGTGATGATGAGGGTCATTGCAGGAGAGAAGTGATGATTTCCTCCAGTGTGTTAGCCGGGATATAAAAGATGATAATTGAAGTTGGTCAAGTGTGCTTTGATCTGGGATATTTCTGCTCTGTTTTACATGAACTGCCTGGCGAAGCCAGCGGATGGTTGGATGTGCGTCTGTCTAAGTGCTGGTTCTGCACTGAGTCACTTTGTGTATGTTTGTGTGTTTGTGTGTTGGGTGTGTGTGTTTGTGTGTGTTGGTTCGTGGGTTTGTGTTTGAGAGAGAGAGTGTGTCTGTGTGTTTTAAGTGTGTGCGCGCACGCGTGAGTGTGTGTCTGTTTGTGTATGTGCGAGAGTGTGTTTCTGTGTGTTTTGTGTGTATGTGTGTGCGTCTGTGTGTATGAAGCCAGCCTACTGTCTCTGAGGTGGACTGGGCTCTAGCTCCCTCTGCTGTGTCTATGTGTCTGGGCTCGGAAACTGTTTGTTTGGGAGTGTTCTGCCTCCGCCCCATTCCCTGTTTGTCTGTGTGTGTGTGTGTGTGTGTGTGTGTGTGTGTGTGTGTATGTGTGTGTGTGTCTCCAGGGCTGGTCCTGCTGGTGTTGTCTATCCAGTGCATGTTGTTTGGCATGGGCTTGGCTCCTCAGGGAGGCAAAGGGCTAAATGCTTACAGCATAACTGGAGGGGGAGAAGTGTGTTTACCATGCCTGGCCTGGAACAGGGAATACGGTGAAGGACAGAGGCCCCTCATTGTGCAGTCAGTTCCCCCCTCTCATCCACCCGGGGCCTGGCCTCTGACTCCACCCCATCCCCCTGGCTTCTTCCCCCAGGAGGCCCTGTTTGCTCCTGCTCTTTGAGAGTCTTTAATGGCAATTCAATGCTTTTATTACATCATTAATTGCACTTAATTCTGCAACATTACCCCAACGCCTGGCTAAGCTCTGAAAATTAACTACAGAGCACTTTGTTATAAAATTCACCATAATGAGCTCTGGTGGGACAAGGTCTGTTAAGTTTGAAATTACCCCGGGCCATTTTTTAACAGTAAGGGGTAGCTCGGTGCCTCTGTCTAGTTTTTAGTCCTGAAAAAATGCCCTGAGGCCACAGTCCTCTGGTTAGCCTATTCTGCGGCAGAATCAATGGCATGATATAATCCCCAATTTAAAAACGAGTCTTTGTACCAGTCAGCGAATCGTTGAATATGCAATTTACCTGCACTCGATAATAGCATCTTACTGTACTGTTACGAGTTTAGATCTTTGATTGGGATCGCCTCAGTTGTACTGTCCTTGGTTTACATGGCTGGGGAGCATTGGAGGACGGGACAAAGATGTGGCTGGTGACAAAGATTGGCGGGATGAAGATGTGGCTTATTAATACAAACATTTAAGTTTCTGTGTACTTGTGTTGTTTCTGTGTTTACATGCAACTACTGCCTCTATGTGTCTGTCTTGCTGTCTGCCTGTCTGTCTGCCTTTCCCGCTAGCCTCTTTTCAATGTATTACAATGTAATGTATGTGTGTTCACCCGTTCAGTCTTATTCCCAAAATTCGTGTGTGTGTGTGTTTCACCCAGTGTGTGTGTGTGTTTCACCCAGTGTGTGTGTGTGTGTCTCACTGTGGCTCTGTTTATTTTGTTTTGTTGTGTGTGCAGCTATAGGAGCTCAGCGAAGGAGGACTCCCAGTGCGGTGGCCTCAGAGATCTTCGAGCCACACCTCGGGAGCCACATACTGCAGGTAGGATGAGTCAGAACACACCACAGAACCTGTCTCACCGGCCCAGTCCAACAGACCAGCTCCAGGCTGGACCACACACCCACTGGGGGAGGCAAAAAACACAAACCCTACTGGGAGCAGTCCTGGAATCAGGAGCGAATAATTGGGATATCTGGGAATCATCCCACTGGGATTTTTGGAATACCTGTGAATTTTATTAAACATTTCACCCAATAAATTATTATCATCATCCAACAAATATTATCGTCAACCAACAAATATGTTTATTATAGTCATCCACCAAATATGTTTATTATCGTCATCCACCAAATTATGTTTATTATCATCAACCGACAAATATGTTTATTATCGTCATCCTCCAAATATGTTTATTATCACAAATTGACAAATAGGTTTATTATCGTCATCCAACAAACATGTTTATTATCATCCAACAAATGTTTTTTATCGTCATCCACCAAACATGTTTATTATCATCATCCACAAAATATGTTTATTATCATCATCCAACGAATATGTTTATTATCATCATCCAACAAATATGTTATTATCATCAACCAACAAATGTTTTATAGTCATCCACCAAAGATGTTTATCATCGTCATCCACCAAATATGTTTATTATCATCAACCGACAAATATGTTTATCGTCATCCTCCAAATATGTTTATTATCACAAATTGACAAATAGGTTTATTATCGTCATCCAACAAACATGTTTATTATCATCCAACAAATGTTTTTTATCGTCATCCACCAAACATGTTTATTATCGTTAATCGACAAATACGTTTATTATCATCATCCAACAAATATGTTTTTTATCGCCATCCTACTAGAGAAATCGATAAGAGTAAAGTACACTAAAGTATGTGTTTATCCCAAGAGCCCTGCATTACCGTTCCTGCTATATGTGATGTCTGTTATTCCTGTGGGAACTGAACCAACAACCTTGGCCTTTCTCCTGCCCTGCTCCTACTGAGCTACGCTGGAGCAAAATCCAAACCTAGTGTTGACCTTTTCTGCATCCCAGCTCTGCCTTTATTCTTGAGCACTAAACCTTTTGATGCATGCAGAACTATTTCATCCATAGGAATTCTAGAAGTCTATACTTTAATACATCTTTTCAGTTATGGTTGTTTATTACGCTATCTATACCTTATTTCTGTATACATATATTGGTATTACAGTGAAGTCCAATGATGAAATTGAAATCTGAAACTGTGATAACCGTTAACCAAGTTAGTCCTGGGGGTATTTTGCGAGTTTCTTGTCTTTTAGATCTTATACATAGCATTGCTTATCTCAATACATAAGCCCAGAGGGTTTGCTTTCAATCCGTAAAATTTACTGTTGTTAGATACCACAGATGATATGAAACAATAAGACAGACGATATGAAATTGAATGCTGGTAACGAAGATGACTTTAGATCCTTTTGTGCAGGGAGTTGTTGATCATCCAGCTACATTTCATGTCTATAGTCTAATTTCTTTTGTCTACATTTTAAACTGGATTGCCCCAATATGCCACAAAATGTTATTCATGCCATTTTATTCCAAAAAGCACAAAGAGAATGCAGTAGCTCAATTTATCGCTTACGTTTACGGATAAAAATAAAAAACTGAGAACAAAACCAGGGCACGTAAATGTCTTCCAGGGTTTCGCCTCCTGGCTGGCCCCTCCCACGCGTTACATTGCCTTCTCAGGCATGATGTGAGCACAACTAGAAAGGGATTGTAGAGAAACACGATCTCCTGCCGTCCCCTGAGAACACAGTGACAGCCATATGCACCTGGTGTGTTCTCTGGTTAACTACAGCTCAATTGGAAGTGACATCTTCCTGTATTTCCTTAAGATCCCCAGGTTTAGTGGGTTTGAAAGTAGGGAGGAGGAGGAGGGAGGATTTGCCCCTTGTCAATGTCGTGGAAGAACCTGAGTGTCATTGTGATTTTCAATAACAGAAACTGTGTCTTTGTTGATGTGGATGATGTCTAAATTATTATAACTATGCCGTTCTTAATTGGCTCTGAGGGGGATACCATTATTATATTTTTATAACTGACTGTCAACTCAGCGGACCGCCATTTCCCACGGACAACATTCCTTAAACATCTCTGTTCCGGGATTGTTCCGAGGACGGAGCCACGGCATGGTGACGGGGGCCGTCGCACGATAAGCCGACATTCTCCCTGCGAGACAGGTTAAGTGTCTGACAAGAAAGGGGAAATTTATAATTAACATCAATAGCAGGCTGGAAGTCTGTCGAGGCGTGGCCTTTTCAAGGAAGGACTTGTTCCTGGCAAATTGTCCCCATTAATCTTCAGCTTAATTGATTGTGAAAAGTTTTAGGATGACATTTTAAGAAAGCATGCATGGCCCGGTGATTGATATGGGGAAAATGAACTAATAATGAATGCGAGCCAGTCATTACTTGTTGAGCACAGCAGCTAATTTTCGACAGATTAGACTGGGTTTGATAGTGCTTAATAAAGAGGATGGCTTGATGAGCTTTTCCTGTGTCTCTACTCTACCTGCCTGCCTGGCCGCTCAAGGCTTAACCAGCGCTCATTACTCTGAGTGACTCTGGTCCTGTCTAATACCAACAGCTAAGGGGAACTAATCCAAAGCCAAACTAAATAAGAAGCACTGGCTGTCACGTTTACCTCTTCTCCCTTAGATTTCAACTTGACTCCAAGGAAATGAAAGGCTTCTTTTTCTCCAAAGCAAACTTGCGTTAATTGTGCCCCTTTTCTCAATCATATTAGCTTTTGTATCCGTTCAAAAACGTACAGGATGTGTCATTGGTGTATTTAAGAAACAAGTGCAAGTTTGCACTTGTCAATACACAATGTATTTACTTACTCAACTCATAACATACTAGATCAATGTAGTGTAGATGAGAACAGTTTTTACAGTAAAACAGTTGTGCCGGAGGGAAGGTGAACCAGTTGGATACTTAGGAACAGTTAAAGATCTGGCTAGCAGCGCTGCGCTACATTGGGTTAGGTTACTGTGCAGTATGGCAGAGTATTAAGTCTTCAGCACAGGGTCAGACCTAGTCGTGACATGGGATTAATCTTTCCCGTGTGTGAGAGAATGGGACAGGATGAGGGCTCTCTGTGTGTGTGTGTGTGTGTGTGTGTGAATGGGGCAGAGTTAGTGGCTCTCTCTGGGACTCTGGCAGTTGGTTGTCATTGTGTCCGGGTCCCCAGCTACCATGGCTGCTTTGTGCTCCCCGGCTGCTTTGACTCTGCGGCCCGACCTGGTTGACCTGGGAACGGGCTGCATTCAAACAACTCTTCTATGGCCTTTTTGTTTTCAGGCCCAAATACATTGAATACGCTTACGACCTAGTTTTGTCAACCCAGATAATCAATGAACAGATTGAATACGCGGCGCTCAGCAGAGGTTGGCAGGGACCCTGTTGTCGTGGTGGACGGAGGCCCTTCATCCCCACTCTATTTACATTTTTGTCATTTACCAGACACTGTTATCCAGAGAGAGTTATAGTTCCAGACATATCTGACTTTACAGAGAAGAGCGGTGTTGGGGTGAATTTTAATGTCATGTTTTTAATGTTGTTTCTTTTTTTTCGGTAACGAACAGGAAAATTTCACCGGGGACATTGAGCTAAATCAGCCAAATAGACAGGCCAACGCAGAGAGAACAGGGTAGAAAGAGCTTCAAATTGTTGATGGAAGGTGGAGGTGTAGAAGGCTGGGTTAAGGTGTTTGTGGAGGTCAGTGTTAAGGTGTGTGTTAAAGTCAAAGTTAAGGTCAATGTTGAGGTATATTTTTCTGGTAAAGTGTGTATTAAGGTCAATCTTAAGATCAATGTTAGGGCATGTTTCTGTGTTAAGGTGTGTGTGTCAATATTAAGGTGTATGTGTCAATATTAAGGTGTGTGTGTGTGTGTGTGTGTGTGTGTATGTGTGTGTGTGTGTGTGTGTGTGTAGCTGTTGCTAAATGACAGACCTCTGTGTGTTTGGGGAGAGCAAGAATCACCCTCTCCTCTGCTGTCTGTCTGTGGTATTGAGGTCCCAGGAAGGGCTTCTCCTCAGCAGCATCTCCCAGCATCCTTCACTCCCTGGCTAGAGGGTGGCCGGGAGCAGACAGGAGGAGACAGGAGAAGAGCGGGAGTGGGTTAGTATTGAGTGTTTTGTGGTGTCCCACTGTGTGCTGTCATCTCAGTCACTGGGCTGGATTGGATGCGACAGCGGCAGTTGGTCATTAACAGAGATGGGGCACATAGACTGGCGTGGTGCAGGGGAGAAAACCCTCCACCAAACTCCAACTAGATTGTTGCGTTTATACCAGTGGCCTGTAGTAGTTTTGCATGAGATAAATCATACGTTGGCTTCTTTTAAACATCCTGATTAAACAACTTGGCAGCCTGTGAAGGGCAAATTTCTGGTGTGGTGGTAGAGAGTACCCTCCAGACAAAAGGAGGATACTACCCTGTTTGCTTGGAACGGGGTTGGGTGGATGCCTTTCTTTCATTCTTTCCTCTGTTCCATTTTTTGTTGTTTGTCTTCCTCTCTCTCTCTCTCTATCCATCTCACTCTCTTGTGTCGATACTGTAATGTTTGGGAATCATTTAATAAGATAGTAGTTTGCCTCAGATCTTCAGACATTGAATGTTTACGGTCTGGCAAATGGAGAGGGCAGCCTTCTGTCTCGACCTTCACCGCCCTCAGGACCCCAACCAGTTCTCTCTGTTCAGTCTCACCTTGCCTCTGAATGAGTCATCACACAAAGCCTTTCCCCTGCTGGGATGAAACAGATCTGTCTCTCTATTGTCTGGTCTGGCTTTAAAATGTGACGGAATCCGAAGAATAGACTCGTTCTTTTGAAACAGCGATAATCATTGCTTGCGGGTAGTAGCGCTCGCACTTCTTTAAAGGACGCGAGGGCACACATCCGTACGCGCGTAGCGACGAAAAGTTTCACATCATCTATATGCAAAATGTCTCTTTGTTGGGAGTTATCAAACAGAGCCGTTTTTGATGTGTCTTTAAATGATAAAGAGTCAACAGCATGTGTTGTTTGTAGATGAAGGATAGACAACCAGACAGAAGGGCTACTAATTACAGAAAGGCTGTTGTAAAGACTAGAAAGACTCACAGCTTCTATCAGCACCTGCAGAGGGCAGAGGTACAGGTTATACAACACACCTTAATATGCCACACATCTTAAGGTCCCACACACGAATCTGTCCAATCTTTCATCTTGACTTCTCCTGTCCTAGTGTTTTTTACTCTCTCCCTTGTTTATTTTGCTTTGTTGTGTGTGTGTGTGTGTGTGTGTGTGTGTGTGTGTGTGTGTGTGTTGTTTTTCAGCGAGTCAGACTGGTGTGATAATGGGACTCTATTTCAAAAAGCCCTTCTTTCTCAAACCCCTTCGATCTCCACACCGACGGAAACCGAGAACGACGCCTGCTTTAGAAATGACAGCTGTTTACATTTGCATAACATCAAGGAGGAGCCGGGGTTGTGTGTTTGAGGCCTGTCTGTGTGCAGCTGTCGCGAGTTGGAATCGCAGGTTGATTTGCCGTTTGGAAACAAGAAGAAAATAAAAATGCCACCATGGCTCTGCCTGCGTTGTTGTTGAGAGGCTGGTGAGCGGTGTCTGACGGTCTGCTTGAGGTGGAAGTAGTGGAGGCATTTCTCAACTCCTCCCAGGGCCTACCCAAAGACAGATATCTTCTCAACTCTCCTCTCTTTACCGATCCTCCCTGCTTCCCAGTCCTCTGTTCTCTGCCCCAGGGATCCTGCTCTGTCCACCCCACAGCTCAGTCCACCCCACACCTCTGTCCACCCCACAGCTCAGTCCACCCCACAGCTCAGTCCACCCCACAGCTCTGTCCACCCCACAGCTCAGTCCACCCCACAGCTCTGTCCACCGCACAGCTCTGTCCACCGCACAGCTCTGTCCACCCCACAGCTCTGTCCACCCCACAGCTCTGTCCATTGGCCACAGTCAATACAGCCAGTGGTTAATTGGGAAAGTCCTGAAGCTGGCCTTTGTGCTCCAGTCTGGCCTCCAGACAAAACCGTCTAGGAATGTGAGCCATTCAGACGGGCCCGGGCTACCGCGTCGGGCCATTCAGAAGGGCCCAGGCTACCGCGTCGGCCCATTCAGACGGGCCCGGACTACCGCATTTGGCCATTCAGACGGGCCCAGGCTACCGCGTCAGGCCTCTGCTCATTCATGTGGCCAGAGAACGGTAGGCGGCGCTGCTAGGAGCTCCGGCTGTTCAGTCCGCCGTCCAGCCCCGCTAACGCTTCGACGTGGCATGTTTCCGCTAGCTCATTCTCTCACGCCGTCACATTGGTTTTGACCACACGGACCCCCGGAGGCTGAGCCGTGTGTATCCATGCCAGTTTACGCTATACGATTGCAGGTGCCCGTGGCGCAGCTGTGGGGCTACGTTCTCCTCTTGATTAGTTTGCGGTGAAGGTAGATTATTTGGTCCAACTGTGTGTGGCTGTTTTTTCTGTTACGGATTTCTTATCTGGAATTTAGACACTTTTTCATATCTCCCGTATTGATGCCCTGTGCTGGTTGAAAAGCCGGCCTAATGCCTGGCTGTCTCTGCGCAGTGTAAAGGGTCAGAACGGCATGCTTTCATCTCAGCTTGTTGAAAGACTGCCTCCTATATGGGATAGTTATTCTTTTGTTTACTAATGTTCTGTTGAAAGCAAACATGTCAGAGCCTCTCTCGCTGTGGTTCACTACCTTGCATAACATAATGGGAGGGGAATTTACATACTCATACGCCCACGCACAAACACATACACACACACACACACGCACACACACACACACTGAGAGAGACAGAGATAGCTTAGCTCGCCACTGGTTTCTTCTGAATCAACACATGATGAGCTGCTCATTTTAATGCTGGATTTAGATGGGTCTTTGACATACCGATAGACAGACTGACTCTCTGACTGACTGAATTTATTTTGCATGTCCTCTCCATGTACCAATATCTCCACAGGATGTAACATTTTGAGTTCATGATAACATTTCGGTGCTTTCGCTTGGGGCAGGAGGAATGAGAGGCTGACGGTGCTCTCAGGTCCACAGTCTCCGGTCTGGAATAGTGACAGGTGGATTCAGGTTAAGAATGGTAAAAGAGGAACATTTTGTCAGCTTTCAAAATGTATTTGTCCTATGAACTGCACACACCAGTTATGGACCATTCATTGAAATGCTTTACATTCCTGCTGTCACAGCATTGTATCAACAATAGAAATAAAAATAAATTGGGGCCCTGAATGGTGCAGCATTAAAGTCACTGCCTTCCAGTAAAGCTACATCATCATCAGATGATTGAATCCAGCTTGTGGATTGGCCCAGCGGTCCCACAGAGGGCAGTGCAATTGGCCAGCAGTTTGGGGGAGTTAGTAATCGAATTTGGCTGTCCTGTTTTAGTGACTTTTCGTCTGTGAGTTCAATCAAGGTAGAAGGCTGGAGTGTTTCTTCCGATGCCTAAGGATTCCGGTCTAGATTTAATGGTTATGTGAGCATTGTGATAAGAACTAGAACGGCATCGTTTGTACTTGGTTGACACATATCTCTACATTGACTGTCCTGAGTCTGTCAGGAGTTGCTATGATGAAGCAGGGCCTTAGTTATAAATTGGGTATCATGAAATTGGGGACAAAATTTGGGTAGATAGTAGGGGTGTAACGGTACGCCAAAGTCACAGTTCGGTACGTACCGAACATTTAAAGTCACAGTTCGGTACGATTTCAGTACAGTGGAAAAAGACATGCCAAACATAACATTTCTTTTTATTACGAAGTTAGAAGCTCATTGCCACTGTAGTTAATGCTGCACTAGGTAGGATTTTTTCAGTAAAAAAACAATTACAACATTTTGCAATTACTCACCGGTCAGAAAGCGGTTTCCACCAATGCCCGAAAGAGAATGAAGTTCCAAATAATATGAAAAATAGATTTACCTGTTAGCCTTGATAACGTTAGCTTAGGTATCCTATTTGCTAGCTATAGAGAGCTAGTCTAAAAGTCTTCTTTCGCTTCTTTGCAGTTTTCATAGTGTTTTCTGTAGTAGACAAGGGAGGAATTGGCAGTTTGTCACCCTGGTCTCTAGTTATTATAGTTTCTTACAGTAAGCGAACTTCAGCATACCTGCATACTGTATATATCTCATCCAGGTAAAATGTGCATTCACAAAATCAACCAAGGAGGAAAGACCGCCTCGCAGAAGGCGATCAGCTGGAACGGACTTCTGGAACAGAATTGTCTGGAAAGTAGTGGCAGTCTCCAAAAATTATAAATTGACATTCCACTGGCATTGAACTGTCTGTCTTGCCAAACAACTCTTAGAGGGCCTCATCAGCTTACACAACATGTATATAGGGGACAAAACACCCCTAGTATAGTTAAAAATGTAACTATAGAAGTATAACAAATATTGATATAGACACAGTACTGTTAAAGACAGTAGTACCGATAATGTTATGGCTACGAACACAGATTAAAGTGGTGAAAACAGTATTTTCAGTATTTGCATGTAAGTGGGGATGTTTCAGTTGTACAGTAGTAAATACTGTAGTAAGCATCTGAGCATTGATGATTAGTAAAAAGAAGTCTGCAAGCAGTTCAGTTATGTATTACGCCTTTAGCTAAAAAGTGTGTGTGTGCGTGTGTGTGTGTGTGTGTATGCAGCTAGTCAGTCCAACAGGATGACCAATGCGTGGCTGGTGTGTGTGAGGTCCTTGGTAACACTGATGGGTTCAGGTTAGGACTGAAAGGCAGACAGACACCTCTGTTATTGATGTGCAGACAGACTGCAGGCAGCGCCAGATGGATGGACAGTTGATCCGAGGTGTCTCAGCAACGACCAGAGGGAGACAGTGGAGGTAGGAGCTATTAGACCTCTGCTAGTTTCTGCTCTTTACAGGACTGGGAACTAATAACTCCTTGTCAGGAGTCACTTAAACACAGACCAGATACCAATAATGACTATAGTACTGCTGGGCTTTTGTAAGAACTTTATTTTGAGAAGAAAATATAGCAGACGAAGACAAAAGATTGTTTGCATATTCTTATACACACGCACATAACACACACACACACACACAATCTTTCTTGTGTATAGTGCTAGCTGGCACAGCTCAGAGGAATGAATCCTGCTCCATTTCACCGTGGCTCCTGTAGCCGCCTGACCTGACGTCACGCTACACACTCGAGGAGTAAAAAGGTCAGCATCTAACGTTGAGCCAGGCATTCTGATCTACAGCCCCCTCACCCAGACCCACCCATTTCATTTGCAGTGGGAATTCGGACAGGGAGGGGAAAGAAAAAACAGGGCCCTTATTATTTATGCAGTCAATAGCAGGGGCTTGTCTGCATTCATAATTGTTTGATTTTATAGGCCAGTCTTTAAACAAACATTGTCTATGGAAATGCGATGCCCTGACGGACGTGGAAAGGTTTTGCCTGTGAATATCATTTGGATAATTAAAAATGACAGATGAAATCGCCCGCTGTCTTGACCCTCACTTTGTTCCCTGAGTGATGGCGAGGAGATGCTGATTGCTGTCAATCAGGGGCCTTGGGAGGATTGGGGAAAGTCTGGCAGCCCTGAACCCTGACCCGCGCTGTTGATCTGAAATAGATAACAACCTTGAAATACCTGCAGAATTTAAACAGCTTCGCTCTGTGTCGAGAGCCGGGGCACCTTCCCAAAAGAGCTCCCTTAACCTCCTCCCTCCTCTCTCGTTTTCCTGCTTCTCTCTTTTTCTTTTTCTCCCTCTTCCTCTCTCTCTATATCCATCCTCCATCCCCAGATCTGAGTAGCTTACAGACCACCACCCTGGAAATTACCCAGACCCAACAATGAAGATAAGGAGGAGTTCAGGGATTCAAATTAATACATCCATTTAATGACACTTTACTTACTGTCCTCAGATCAGGCTTCAGTTCTTGGCTACAATAAATGTCCCATTGTCTCAATTAATTTGCATCTGAACTTGACGAACCAGTCAACTAGCTAGTAGTCTCATACCCCAGTCGTCTCTCTCTCTCTCTCTCTCTCTCTCTCTCTGTTTTTCAAACTTTTTCCAATATGCGGCAGCAGAAAAGGTTACGAACTCTTACCAAGTTAGACTCCATTTGATATCAATTACAATCGCAGCTTACTTACATTGCAACTGTTATAGTCTGGTAGTTATTGGCGATTTGGCTTTGGCAACTGTGTGGCGTCTATTAGCACCTGTTGTAGGACATGCTGGCATTTGTAGCGTTGTGTTGACAGTGCGTGGATCCTGCTTACTCCTCAGTGGCAGTATTGTCCCAGGGATCAGTGGCAGAACACCACACACACAACACTATTTGATCATTTCAATGAGTCACTTTGCTCTGGGATTTTCTAACAACAACAACACAGAGGCGCCGGCACCTCGGAGCAGAAAAAAATGTATCTGTGTGGCGTTCCCCGATCCCTTACAATGTCTGATCTCCCAAAACACTGGAGCATTAGAGAGCAAATGACAAACCAATGAACAGCACAATGAGAAGTCTTTGGGATTACGTATCTATCTGCTTCTAAGGAGAAGAGAGGGGGGAGAAAAGTCAAAGGAGTTGAGCTGAGATGACGGGACAGACACACACACGCACGCACGCACGCACACGTGCGCACACACGCACACAACCACACACACTGGGGAGACTGAGAGAGGGGAAAGCTGTCTTCTTCTTAACAGAGTGTCTGACTTTCTAATGACGAGAGAGGAAATGTAAACCTCCGTCTCCAAATACTGAGCCCAAATCCTTCCAGTAGGAAATTAATCCTCTCATTGCTGTGTTCCCTCATTGTGTTGCCACTAAGGAATTGGATCCTTTTGAATAATTTCATTATAACTTGTGAGCACATGGATTAATGGGAGGTTTTACTGTAAAGGAGATGGGAGGCTTTTCTCCTCTCATCCTTCCATCCTCCTCTCCCCCGTCACCTGCCGCCGCTGCTGGGAGGCACGAATCAACGGCCCAACGATGACACCCACTGCTACGCTAATAATAAGCCGGGCTTCCTCCATCAGGATGTGTATCATTCATTAGATTCAGAGGGAAGCTGAGCATTGTAACCAGACATAATAAAAGTAGGCTACAGCATTGCCATTTGGATCTTGTTAATGCTATGAAGTGATGAGTACATGCTGCTCCGAAAATGTAGCATTTAAATTCGTAACCTATAGAAATTTACCAAATCTATGAAAGATTGAACAGCAATAACAAAGCATTTTTCTAGTCTCTGTAAAAAGCTGATTGATGGCGCTACACAAATGTAACTACTGTGAAATTCATAGACCGAGCTATGGATGCAAGGAAGAGTCATCTGTTACGGTATTTCAACATTCAGTTATGGCCTGAATTGTGTTTTGAGGCTGTAAAGTGTTTTTATCCTGTTTACTTTGTTTACAAAGATTTGAGTAAAACAAGCTGGTATTTTTGGGTCCTGATTAGGTGCATATCTAGCTTGTGAGGCACTTATAAGTAACATTCTTCAAGAATTGGGGGATGAATATAAAAAGTATTGGGCACAAAATGAATGTAGAAATGTCTGCCTGCCTTTTTAAATATAAAAGACTAATATAAAAGACTTTGAAATATGTGTTGAGGTGGTTAAAGGCGGCAACCGGTGATGTAGTTTGTTTAGAAATGGGAATTCTAGTTTAGGTTCCACCGTCAAAGACTGACTCAGGTTGTTAATACATATTCACAAAATGGCGGTGGGAACGTTGTAGTGCCTGTGTAGAAGAGAGAAACAATAACTACAAACAACATTACCTGAAGTGACTTATTTCAGCCGTTGAGGGTGGACATTTGTCTGACTGCTGTTTGATAATTACATTTTGTTCGACTTCAGACGCCATAAATATTTGGTTATGGTCACTGACATTATAAAATAGCCTATTCTTTCTCTCATTTAAGAAAGCTATCTCTATGTCAATGTTTTATCTAAATTCCAGTCGTGAAAATAAAGTATACGTTCTGATATTATGGATAGCCTGTGTTGAATCATTTGGGGGTGCTGCAGTGTCCCAGGTTAGTCTTTTTAAGACAAATCGAGTGATCCAAACGTCATGCGGGCTTGCCCAGGGCCAAACAGGGCATGCAAAAACAATATACCTGTTTTTAGTGGTCAAACAATTCATTTTGGGGCAATTTGCCATCTGGGTTCTGAAATCCAATCATATCAATTTCACTCTTTCTGAAATGGACACATTATTTTTATATATAGACTAGCTCTCCAATAAGTGAAATTTGAAAAATTATCCAATGGATTATGATATGGTAAAAAAGAAAATGAAGGCGCAAAAACACCCTATTTGGATTTGATCCATGGCAATACTACTACATGTAGCCTACAGCGAAAACCTGCCTGTCAGTCACAACTCACGCAGGAAGAAGCCAGGTGTTTGTGATTAATAAACATTGCCATGCTGGTGGGTGGTAACAGTAAGAATAAAATCCAGTCTTGAAACGAAACGTTGTGTGAAAAGATTGTGCACGTCATCGCTAAGAAAAAGAAGCATTATATTTACGAGAGCATCGAATTTACTGCTTCAAGGCCAAATGTACTATCATGTATTGACTAAAATAATGAAATATTGGCGTAAAACACTGCGTGGACTCTGGCCATCGTCTTTTACGTTGAAAAAGTGGATTTCTACATGGCGTAGAAATTAATCGACCACAAACCGCGCACACACACACATACACACAAATACGCACACACCAGCGACAGTAGTAGCATTACAACCCGGCGGGAAGCTGTTGGTGTAGTTCTGCCAGTGAGTTCAGAGGCCTCTCATTGAAGCCGTTGTTATTGATTATGAAACACTTTCAATCTGAGGTTAATGGCATTAAGTCTGACTCTGAGGAGTTTTGTTAGAACTAAACACACAGAGACATGAAGGAAACATGAACTCTGGGGCCCGGTCACTACAGCTAGGAAAGAGAGCATTTATCAAAGCGCCCTGACTTCATTCTCACAGGACCCACTGTAGGCGTGGGAAACGCACCAAACCACAATCACACAATTTCAACCCATGTGTCTTAGTGTTACGGTTTACAAGTCATTTATAAACCGCGCGTGTCAGCAGTGCTGAATGAACGCGAGCTAATTCCTCGCAGTGAATCTTTGTTTTGTGCTCTTGTTTGGCACTGAGTGGCACAGAGTTTTTGTTGCGATTAATTCTTTCCCCAAACTGAAAAATTACCCTAACTCTCAGTGAGTCACTTCTCATAATTATACGCATTCAAGAGCGAAATTGTCGCTAATGAAATGGGAACGCCTCCATAGTTTTGCTCCTTTGCACTTTGACAGGAGCCGAGCTGGAGCAGTGCGGAGCCATGTGGGCCAGGAGCCAGTGCACTTAGCTGAGAGGGAGAGGCGGTGGTTGGGGGGGGGGGTGAGCAG
>JACXGI010013700.1:0-20330 GCA_016801175.1 Esox masquinongy | reverse complement strand
TAGAACACCAAGATTACGCACTTGATCCCTGGTTTTAAGGGCCCGAGAGTCTAGCTCTTTACTAATACTTGTTCTTTTATTTTTGTTGCCAAACACAATAATCTCAGTTTTATCTTGGTTTAATTGTAGACAATTTTGGTTCATCCAGGTATTTATGTGCTCTATACAGTGACACAGAGAGTCTATTGAGCTGTTGTCACACGGTTCGAGAGCCATATATATTTGAGTATTATCAGCATAGCTGTGGTAGTTAATGTTGTTGTTCTGTAGAATTTGGCCCAGAGGTAGCATATAGAGATTGAACAGAAGTGGTCCGAGAACTGATCCCCGTGGAACTCCGCATGTCATAGCCACCCTATCAGATTCATGATTACCAATGGTGACAAAGTAACTCCGGCCATCTAGATAAGATCTGAACCAGATCTGATAAGATCTGAACCAGATCTGAAATTTCCCCAAGGTTGGAATGGTGCCTGAGATGAAAACATGTTGTTGAAAGTTGTTTATTTTTCAGGATCATTTCAGGATTATTTTTCAGGATCTCAGAGCCAGTTTTCTTTTGCAGAATGTCAAAAGACCCAGTGTGGATAATAATCTGCATGTTGCTTGGATGTGTAGAGAGAATAACTGGCAACATTTCTGTTAGCTCTCTGACCGATGTGTCAGCCATGGTTAGGTTTTCAGTCTTTGCCATTCTGATATGCTTGGTTATATCGTCCCCAATCAAGGTAGTATCTGGCTTATCAGATGTGGAGTTAGCAAAGTTTCTTCTTTCCCTCGTCCTATCAGTGGTTTTAGGGCTATTTCTTGGATTTTGGTTAGCCCTAATGCTAGTGTTGTGGTTAGCTTCCCTAGTTTCATTTACACACATTTCGTTCCGAGTCAGTGGTACGTACCTGTTTTGCAGTGTAAGTTCAGGTGGTGGATTGAGGGTTGGTGCTCTCTTATTTGATTTCTCGCTGGATTTGCCTCTGCGGCGCACGACATCAGACCAAGTCCCTGCTGGAGTTGATGCCTTCGGTCTAGCCCCGGTGCTCTGTGTCTGTCCGTTAGCATTTGGTAGCTCAACCCCTAGAGTAGCTGCTACAGAGTCAATGAATTGTTCACTCTCACGTATTTCAAGCTTTGTTATCGTCTCATTCAGCCGTTCGCTCTGAAATGGCTCTGATCTGTTCACCAGTTTTGACTTCGTTCTATCAAGTATAGGGAAGTCTTTAGAGTTCTCTAGCCTTAGGTTAGCCTGTTTTGCTATGTTAGCATTAACATTTGTTAATTCACCTACCGGACAGGACCCACAGTCCAACCGGAGGAGCGCTCTGGTGACTAAATCTTCTAAGCGGTTGATCCGTTCCTTCAATAGCTGTCTTAGCTCCTCCATCATAAAAAAATCACTCAAAAATACAAAAGAACTATGATTAGCTCCTCTTTTAGGAATTACATAAAATTGTAAAAATATAATTAAAACAATTATAGAACAAAAATAAAACAAATGTAAAAGATTTAAAGAAGATTAAAAGAAAATTAAAAAGTAAGAAAAGAAAGAAAGGTTGGCAAAAGGCAGGAAGCAGGAGAGTTGCGTTATGCAACTAACAGGCATGAAAGCAGGGGGAGGAAATTGTGGCCAACATGGCCCACAAACAACAAAATAGCAAACATTTACTTGTAGAACAGAAGTGTTTTTGCTTATATTCATATGTTTTATTAGTGAATTTGATCTTTCTCAGGATTTTGGTTGCTACAGAGAACCCACTGTAGTGATTTAGTCTATTTGTTCTATATACCAGTCATTCTAAATGTTCCATTGCCATGCTTGCAGAGATATAGCCTTCTTTTATGTCATAATTAGGTGTCCTCTATATCTAGAATAAATGTCCATTCAACTTTCCTGCACATCAGGAGTTAATGACCCTTCTAGAACTAATTTTTAGCCAATAAGAAACAATTATTTGACGAATACTTTGGTATAATAAATAATACAAACTGGTATTACCTCCCATCTGCAGGGAAGGCATGCATGCAGTTAGAGCAGCCAGAATGTCTAGCAAGAAGTGATGTGCTACATGCATACTTTGGAAGATAAACAGCATTGCTGGCAATATACTTTCCAACACAACACCACCCAGACCTATTATGGTGCAGTAACACTTTAGTACTTTTTTTACTGGTAAATTGACAGAATAAATTATTGAATAGTTAAGGGGATAGGAGAGTTGATGAATTGGCCAATTGAAAGCTATAGATGATTAGGTGACCATGACATGAGGACCACATTGTCAATATTACCAGGACATAACATGCTGAGGGTATTTCAGAAAGCAGGGTTAACATACTCTGAGTTGAAATCACAACTCTGGGTTGACTGGCTCTGATCTGACAGTTCCAGAACAGGTGGTAACAATTAGTTCAGTCAACTCTGAGTCTAGTTAACCCTGAGTAAAGCGCCAGCACAAGGAGATAAAAAGCCCTTATCTATGGAACACAGAGCACATGATTCACCATGGCAACAGGAGAAAAAAAATACTTGAACCACCTATTTCTCCCCAGCGGAATTAGAAATATTAATGACTACTTATGCCGAATATGAACCGATATTTATGAATAAACACAATACCATTGCAGCAGGAAAAGAACGTGAGTTGGCGTGGTTGAAAATTGCTGACTGAGTCGATGCATGAGTATTATTTGGGAAAAAAGTTTATTTGGAACATAAAAAGTATTTATGTTGCGTGTTCCACTCATTCAACATTTGTGTGTCTGCGCACTTTTCATATTCATTTAGGTGCAACCCAACAGGCACCAATTGCACTTGGCAGCAACCGAAGATGAAAAACAAAAATATACTTCAAACCGGTAAGGTATAATTGCAATACAAGCAATTGTGATGTTGTTGAGCTTCATTATACAGCATTCTGTGTCCTACATTTACTGAGCACATTAATTGTCAGCCATCTCCACACTGCCAGTATTTACTTTTGTGCATTTGAAAGTAAATGCTTTTATACATACAAGTCTCATTGTGTGCTTACTGGACATATTCAAATTTGACATCCACTACAGTCAAAAGGATAAAATCTGAGGCCCGAAGAACAGGTGGGGGTCCAGCACGACTACCACTCACAGAGGCTGTAGAGATGCCCTCAACACAACAGTGGGTGACCCATTGCTGAGGGCATCTCTGGAGGAACCTTGTCCGATCCAACCTCCCCCCAGGACACAAGGGCCTACATAACAGGTTAGTTATTAAAATGACTGATATGTACATTCATCCTTTTACCAGTGTTAACTCAGTGACATCTTAAACACAACTTGACACACTGATTTTCTTGTTGCAGTACAATTTGTTGTGACTGCTATTACTTTTAGATTCTTAGTAGTTGACTCAAAGTTATGTATTTGAAGAATTGTGATGTGGCTTTTCTGGGTAAATTTCTAATTTAACTGTCTAATCCTCACCTTTTATCAGTTACCGATGGTGTAATCACTCTGGTGGAGCCTTCTGTCATAACAGACCTCCATGCAGTTCTAAGTACTCTTAATACTCCACAGATGGTTCATAATGGATTTAAGTAGAACACAACATTTTTTCATTACAGGATGATGATGAAGATACCTTGTCAGCTGCCAGGGAGAGGGAACATACAGAGAGGGAACATACAGAAAGGCCCATTGAGGTTTGCTCCTTTAATCATATCTAGCAGCCGATAATAGTGTTGTACCAGAATAATACTTGCACCTTTTCCCCAAACAGAGCAATGCTGGAAATGAGAATGAAGAGGGTCTGTCCACCTATACAGCACAACTTGCCTCCGTAAGATGTTGTTTTTGCATTGGCCCATGACTGACAATGAAACTAAATAGATCTTGCACTGAAATGTAATGTCACTGTGAAACAGCTGTACAAGGTGTACTTACAAAAACAAATAGAAGAATGTGATTTGGAAATGGACCACATACGACTTCAAACACAAAAGCCAAATTAGAAATACAGCTGCTGGAACATCAGTTACAGGTGGGTGAGGTGGCCACAGGTGGATGATTTTACTTGTTTGAACAACAAAAAAGATTAACTACTGTACTGCATTTAACTACTGTACTGCATTTTCAATTGCAGGGAATAAATAACACTCCATAAAATGAAATGTGTATTGTCTTTATATGACACTGGGGAAGTGATGGATCAATTAGAAATGACTGTGGCATATTGTATTGATTGATATTGCATATTGTATCTGATTGCTCGCCCATCTCGTGCGTCAGCGGGGTGGTCTAGATCGTTATCTAGATCATTGACTTCTTGAGAAGGACTTTGTTCTCCTCTAATTGTGGCAATGTTGTGGAGGATTACACATGCCACAATAATGTCACATGCCCTTTCTGGAGTGACTCTGAGTCTACGAAGGCACAGGCTCGTGTCCTGCAGTTAGCCAAGTTGTAACGTTGCTGCGGGACGGCCTCGGGATTAGGGTGAGCAAGTAGGGCTTGCAGGGGTACCCTCTGTCACCAAACAGGTAAACGTTGAACTCTCATAGGATAAGAAGAGGATAGAGTTTAATTAAATTAGTTGCAATAAGAGAAAACAATCAACTCACCACGGGCAAACCTAGCGCTCAGTGTAGATTCACGGAAATCTGCGAGTCATGCACAGACCCAGGCCACTTTGCTTCGACATTGCTGATGATGTGGGCTGCATCACATATGATCTTCACAGTGCAGAACAGTAATTAGCTCCATTTTGAAGTATTTTTCATCTCAAATGGTAAAGTTTACTATTTAGGCCTACCTGCACTTTAATGCTGTGGAAAGACTTCCTATTGATATAATCTCATTTACTGAAGGAGCTGTGATAGAAATGTGAGTGTCATCTATGCAGCCAATCACACCTGGAAACCCTAGAATGTATAAAATGAACTAATTAGTGCTTCAAGTCTCAAAACGTAATACCAAATAAATTATTGCTTTGGCTGACACCTGCAATTCTGTGGAATTCTTCTTGGATGGCTCGTTAGTCTGTGACTCGGGAACACCACAAAACTGTACAGTAACCGTTTCAGTGCAAGAGTCACATTTTCGAGAGCCCGAGAGACATTTGCCTTAGAAATATTCTCAGCGTCACCGATGTCATATAAAAAACTCCCGTTGGCAAAAAAACGAAGTGCAACACAAAGAATTTGCTCTGAACTGAGAGCATGTCCACTTTGTGTCATATGAGCGATATGAGGGTTGAGAAAATTGTTCAGATAAATGATGGATTGTGCATAAAAACAGTAACGCTCGAAAATATATTCATCAGGGAATGATTGAACATCCAAACAGGGTCTGCTCACCCTCTCTTGACAGAGATATCTGCGGAGGATATGTGCTTCAAAATCAACTGGCTCTTCGAGAAAAGGACACGCCATGTCTGAAACATTCAGATGGCAGCGAGCAGGTTAGCTTCATGTAGTATGTTGCTGTAGTAACTGACGAAGTTGCCAGTCTTTCTTCGTTAACCTGTCTGCAGGTAAGTGAAAAGTACTAAAATGTTAATTATAAGCCAAATTGCGACATTTGGCAACCGGGAGCTGAGGTCATCGTGACTATTTTACTGTACATTAATTATTGTGGTGACACCTGTTAGTCTAATGCATTTCCATGCAACCCAATTTAAATAGACACTTCCTATACAGAATCCTCGGGACATCCACACTGATAACCTAATGGTATAAAACGTTATATTTTGCATTAAGTGTATTAGCTATTTTCTAAAATTATAATATCTTTGTATCTTTTGCAGGCCATTATTCCCAGGATTGCAATTATATTGCAGGTATAAGGCAGAATAGTTACCTTCCTATTCAAAACTATCCTTTATGCAGTATGTGTCTAAAATAGACACACATAAATACTGTAATTTCATGAATGGTTTTAAATGCATTGATGAAAGCTATTCTATAAATTAACAGAAATAAGTCAATAAAATTACAATAAATTATGTACATTGGTGATAAAAGTCAACATAGATTATTAAACTAAAAGGTACTCTCTCTGTCCAGACAGACAAGTGTTTTTTCTGCAGTACTCCTACACTGACTGGTGTCTTCTCCCTAGACATGCGCCTCTGTGTCTGCTAAATAGACCTGTAAAGTGAGACAATATAACCCACAATTACATTAAATTATCAGTGTCCTGTACCAGATATTTATTATTTCACATCATCAAATACATTTGAAAATTATTTGCCAGAGATGGCAAATTACCTGAAAGGATGGAGAAGACCTACTTCAGAGCTAAGACAGCTTTTAGATAGCAGTTCAGAGGAAGGGAGTGCAAGTTTAGAAAAATCATTTGAAAATGCTCAGAGAATCAGAGAATGCACCATCAGAGAATGCGCCATCAGACTATGTCTGATCTTCTGATGAGAGTGGTGATGAATCTCTGTGTGTTTTGTGTGAGGGAAATGCAGATGAAAACCTTGAAAAGGAAACAGCTAGTTGGTCAACTCAAAATCATATCACAAGAATTTCTTTGAATGGCCTTCTTGATATTCTGAGGAATCATGGACACAAACTACCAAAAGATGCCAGGACTCTCCTGAAGACCCCTCACTCTGTGGAGTTCCAGGACAGGTGTGGAGGAAAATGTATCTATTTTGGGATAGAGAACCATACTGGCAGCATTGGAAGAACTTCCATATATCTGGGACAACATAAGCAGGCTGTCCTTCAATATTGATGGAATCCCCCTGTTTAAGTCAAGCAATTCACAACTGTGGCCTATATTAGGGTCTGTAGGCACAGCACCTTTTACCATTGCCCTTTTTTATGATTCTTCAAAACCTTACCCCTTAAATGAATACATGTCAGAGTTTCAGTCAGAGCTGGAACACCTGTTAAAAGTTGGGATAGTGAGTAATGGAAAGCACATTACAATAAAACATGTAGCTTTCATTTGTGATGCCCCTGCAATATCCTATATGAAGTGTACCATAGGCCATACTGGCTACAATGCATGTTAAAGATGCACAATTCATGGTGTTTGGGGAAATGGATGTGTCACCTATACCGAAGACCAGAGTGCGGTTCTCAGGAACAACAAAAATTTCAGAAGAAAGAGTACCCGGGGTATCAAGTAGGTACATCTCCCCTTGTGTCCTGTGGTGTCGAACTTGTATCAGGTTTCCCCTTGGACTACATGCACCATGTGTGCCTGGGCATTGTGAGGCATCCTCTGGTACTTGAGGAAAGGTCCCAGGAAGTATCGGTTGTCAACCTCACATTTAAACAGTCTCCAGTGATCTTGTGGCTCTGTCCGGACATCTGCCGAGGGAGTGTGCACGACAACCAAGAGCTCTCTCTGAAGTGGACAGATGGAAGGCAACGGAGTTCCACCATTTCCTACTTTACACTGGTCCTTTGGTCTTCAGAAAAGTTCTTACTAGCCAAAGGGATGAGCACTTCCTGTGCTTGTCCGTTGGAATGTCCATCCTACTCCAGGCAAACCGTTGTGTACGTACCACAAGTTTGCGAAAGTGCTCCTGGAATACTTTGTAAGGAACAGCAGCAAATTTTATGGCCAACAGTTTGTCGTGTACAATGTACAAAACCTTGTTCATGCCGCAGATGATGCAGAAAGATTCAACTGTTCGCTTAGCGAGCTGTCCGACTTCACCTTTGAGAACAAGCTTCAGGCCTTGAAAAGGTTAATCAGAAACAGAAACAACCCGGCAGCTCAAATTGCCAAAAGATTGGTGGAGTTGGTCAGAACTCAGCAGACAATCAATGGCTCAGCTCAGTCAGACAAACAGTTCATTTAGGCCAAAGAAAGAAATGGCACCGTACTTCTGAGAAGTGGAAATGCTGCTGTTGTCAAAGAACTTAGACCAGATGGACAGCTTTTCTGCATGGTTTACCAAATAACATCCTCTGAGATCTTTATCAGATAACCTGTGATTCCACCATCTTAGATGTCTTTTTGCTAAGGCATGGCAAAGTAGAAAAAACAGGATCATCCAAAGAAATGAAATTGAAATCTATTAAAATACTACTATGCAGATGTTAATCTAATAAATTACAATAGATTCAAGATGAAAAATATTATGCTGATGACAACCTAATAATCAATTATTTGACTACTTGCATCTGTGTGGTAAGTTGTTCTGTTGCTCTTTCCGCAGAATTTCAGAAAAAAGTTCTCTTCATTCTGCCAGAAATTAGTGGATGGTTGAATGTAGAGATGCAGGAGGATCAAACATACGCAAGACATCTGACAACTCCAAGAAAATTAAATGAAAATGGTATATGATATAAACATTTGGACATCATTGGGAAACAAAACGTAAGAATAAAACTTGATTGTAAAGTGTATTAACTCTTATTTCACACAGACAAAAAAATTGACAATGGTGGGAGGTGCCAGCATAAGGGACAATGTCCAAAGGGTTATGGAAATGTAATTACCACAGTATCACATTAATCACATTCACTATAGCCACTAATTAAATGAATGAACTAACAGTCATAGAATGTTTAGGTTCTCTATATTGTTTTCCAGGGTAATGACCAATGAATTATAATAAAAAAATACAACATGAAAGGCATCTGGGAAAAACGTGCCATTTGGAAAACTGCCTTATGCCGGGTAGTCATTGGTAAGTACTTTTGTTACAACTTGCTAATGTATTCAAAAACAAAGTGAACAGATTTGCCCACTACACACACAATCCATAGCTAGAATAATAAAATGTGTATCCATTGCACTTATCAATATTTCACTGTTAGAATGTTATCAATCATTGAAATGAGAACATGAATAACATATGTTATTTACATAATCAATACATTAAATTGGAGGACACTGGTTTTAGTAACTAATCAATTTCCCCCCCTTACAGGTGTGGGTTTCCAATATGCATGCAATCAGACAAACAATATATAGTTTAAGGTTTCTTTTTTAGTTTTTATACAGAAAGAAGTATGCTGTATAAAACAAACATACCGTTCTGATACAGAATTTCTATCTGCAACAATGCCCTGATGTGAAAACATCTGATGTGATTGAAAGAACATTGGTTATATGCAGGTTGTATTAGTATATCTTTGTTTTTCGTTGTTTTGCAGAATGTGTACAATGCAGTGAATCCTGCACAGAATTGCGAGTGCAACAGAAAATTGCTCTTGTGCTAAAATATGCACCAGACCGACGAGATAAGTTGTTTGATTCATTTATTTCTGTTTTTTTATGGTGTTTATATTCTGTGTTGTTATGCACATTCATAAGTAACTACTTCCTTAATAATAATTTTGCTTTTCATGTGTCTTGAGACAATGTGGGGTGTGTTTGGGTCAGCAGCTGTCTGGGGGATAGGTGGATGGGCATGGGGATTGGTGTGGGAAGGGTTGTGGCGTGCTGAGTGATTGAACTGGTTTAGGGTGGAGAGGGAGTGGACCTGGGTGGTTGGGTTGAGAGTGGATGTGTTGGTTGTTTGGAGTAATTCTTGTGTTGTTAATTTTTTTATCTGAATAAAAACAAAGGTATTTGACCACAGAGATTTTAGCCTATTTCTTTACTGGTGTTATTTGGAGAAAAAATATTCTGATGTTCAAGATATTCTAGTTATTTTAAATTGTAATAAATGTCTGTGTAACGATTTTACCATTGTCATAGTAACTGGATATGATAATAGCAGTGATCATTAAAGTGACCATTGCTGCTGTGAGATGAGCACAGCATTAGAATATCAGTATTACGGGGTCAAAAACAGGCCATAAATAAGACGTTTTATTCAGGTTGGAATCTGGTTGTATATGTCAGTTTTTTTAGACATCTCACAAATGATGTCGTATTGACGTCTAAAAACCTTTCATAATCCACCAAAATATGACCAAAATACGATGTTGGAAAAAGACGTCATTATGACGTCTTTGCAAGTGATCTGTGTCCGTTGGGTTAGAGAAACAGTGGTAGGTAGCAGGTAGTGTAGGTAGCAGGTGCGGACTGGGGAAAAATATCGGCCTGGGAATCTGAAGTGGAATGGCCTGGGGGGTATTATAATAAAAAGATATCTGTGAAGTCAAAAGTAATTGTTAAAGTATTGAGAACCATCACAATATCATGTATGCCATTTTCCCGCCACTGTTGTAGTACCACTCAACTTCGGGTATGACAGGAAAATCACCTTTGGGCTGAGTCTGCCTGTGTGATGGAGAAGCACTATCAGCAACATCCGAAAGGCCTTCGAAATATCTCCATTATGGTGCTGCACTTGGCAGCATCTGCTTCAAGAGACCGTTGTCATTTTTCTTGTACTTTCTCCGCACCACTTCCCTCTTCTCCTTTGGGCTCCTTGGCTGATTGCAAATAACTGTCAGTTGCATATACCGCCACATACTGTTCAGGAGTGTGGTCAGCCATGGCAACCTACACTTATATTCTTCTTGTCAAACCAGTCTCCCTACTAAAATGAATAAGTTCCATAACAACCACACTGCTTCCATCTCCCCCTCCCAAAATACCATCTAACCCCCATCTCTGTCCCACTCTCCTTACTCCTTCCAAAAATCTTTCTTTCTGAACATCATACAACTCACAGCACAACAACATGTTCCATTGTCTCCCCTACCAATCCACATGCATCACACATCCCATTGTCATGTTTTCCTATTAATTTGAATTATGAATTCAGCCCTGTATCTCCCCAGTATCACTTCCTCTCTTCTATTCCCAGCACACCCGTAATTCCCTACTTGAGTTACATTCTTCCTAATACTATAGTAAATTCTACCCTTACTACTCTCTTCCCACCTCATTTGCCATATATCTAGGCCTTTTTTCCTAGTCAATGTTTTAATCTCCCCTCTACTTAGCTTCACCTCCTCATCTACTCTATTTCCCCTCAGTGCTTCTTTTGCGTTTACATCTGCCTTTTCATTTTCCTGTACACCCACATGCGCTGGGACCCAACAAAATAGGACTACCACCCAACTTCTCTGTATTCCCTTCACCAAAGTCATTAGCTCTATCCACAAATCTGTCCTTCCTGATTTTCCCGATCTTAAACTACTCAACGCAGCTGCTGAGTCCCAACATAAAATCACCCGACATGTTTTAATCTCCTCTACCCACTGCAATGCCACTATGATAGCAACCATTTCTGATGAATACAGTGATAAATCCTTAGTTAATTTTTTACACATTTGGACATTGAATTCAGGAATAACAATTCCTGAGCTTGTTTGCCCAGTGTTTGGATCCTTTGACCCATCTGTGTATATATTTCCTCTTCCTCTCCATTTTAACAACAAATGTATGTTAAGAAAAGCAGCAAATACAAAAACACTTTGCTTAAGATATTGACCAATCAACTTTGACAAAAATATTGGACAAATTCAATTATGCAGGTGTCACTCCTCCTCCCCTTCAATATTGAAATATTGGGTCGATCCATGTGAGTAGCCATTGTGTAGACCTTTGTGTGCTAGAGAAATAGAAACAGGGAGAGAGAATTTTAAGTCAGGCTGAGCGGCCTACAAAATTCCGATCATCCTGGGAAAATTTGCACATAATAAGCAGCTGTTGGGCGGCCCACGTAAGTTGTGTCGGCTCAGCCCACCGGGAAAAGTCCCGAACCCTCCCAATGGCCAGTCAACCCCTGGTAGGTGGGTTATGAATGTGAAAATAGCTTGGTAACATTTGTCCATATCCAGAGCACTCTTCTCCTGTTTTTAACAGCTACAGTCATTTTTTATATTCCAAAGATCCACATTATTCAGATCTAATGAAAATTACAGTTTTTTACTTTTCTTTAGATAAGGGGATGTCCGCATCTACATCAGCCTGGTGTGCCCAGTAGATGTCAACAGTAAACAATGAAAGCATACTTGCTAATGGCTTGACTTTTTTTACTTGACATTGTGACAGTGGAATCGTGTTTAGCCCTGCAAGCTGGTTTATCGTAAAAAAACTTTCATCAATATCTGTGTCTGTGACCATGTTAACAGTGATGTTGATGCAACCTGTGAATAACAGTTTATTATTCTGCTTAAACATATAAATTTAGCCTAGCTTATACAATTCTTAAACTTCTCTCCACAGATTGCATTGGGAAAGCAGTGCATGGAAAGGCTCTGATTTTCACCTTATAATGATGTGATTCATGGCTAATCGGGTACGAAAATTCAATGCCCAGATAAAGCCCTGCCTCCACGCCAATAGAGGCTCAAAGCTTGGTTTTGAGAAAACATGATTCGATCAAAGGTGGGAAGAAATTGTAATCGTAAGAAGCAAACGTGGAAAAACGAAGACATTTTAAGATTGGACGCAAATTTTAATAAATCAATTTAATGATTTTAGCATACACTTTTTCCACGCTTGAATCTATTTTTTTCATACAATTGAATTCAGTTTTTTCATACTATGAAATATTTAAGTTATGTTTTTCTTTTCTTACAGTCAATACATTTGAGTTCAGTTTAGCTCCATAGAAGTTCAGAAGAAAAACCCTTCACCCGTGACCAATATATTTTCACTGCAACATTGTTTTCAAAGTAGCCCAATTTGTCTAGAAAACCACGGAAATGTGGAAACATTGTCCCCAGCAGTTCAAACCACAGAGAAACATTTGAGGGGTGTAGCATTTTCTCATCAACCGCACGCAGTGTTGCCAGATTTTATTGACTGTAAACCGCCCAATCACCCGCAGACTCCAGAAAAAAAATGCCCGAACCTATACAACCCTATCTGTAAATCGACCCGCCCAAGCCCATTTTTGCCCGCACACTCATTAAAAATAGCCCAATTGTGCGGGAAACCTCCCTATCTGGCAACACTGATCGCACACCTGTGAAAGCTGACCGCACATTTGTGTGGAGCAAGAGAGCTCCACAGAAATCTGTCCATCTTTTTGTTGTCTTGGTAACGAGCGCACGCTCATCTTACTGAGGTACAGTAGCAAACCGTCCAAAACTATCATAACATATTTTTGTGTACAGTTGTCACATCTAATTCCAGCGCCAAGGGGGCATTGGAATTATATCAATATATGTCAATATATCCTGGCTCTCCCGTTTTGGAAAAACAAATGTCTCATGTATTTCCGAATACTATATCGGTTGCCCCGTTCGCTTCCATTGTAGCCCGGAGAGGCTTCCTTTAAAAAAAATCGAACAAACTCGAAACTGTAATCATTTAAAAAAGTGTCCCCACAGTCCAGGATTATGCTAGATCATCAGAAAAAAGGCCCCAGGTTCAAAAATAGCAAACCTTTCCTTTAAGTTAACGTTAACATATAGTCTAATTGCAGACGTTTACCAAGCTAACATTACTTTTTGCTTCATTTATGCTACTTTTCTGCAAAAATATTTCCTGAAGACTGCATCTGTTTCTTTCAACCAAACGAAATAAAATTCAAGTATTTAAAATAGCGTGTTTGCATGAAGGACATTTCGGTTGTTAAACGGGCAATACGCAACACATTCAACCCATCTTTGTTTCAATAATATTTTCAGAGGTAAATAACGATTGATTTAAAAAAAGGCATTTGAACAGAACATGTAATTCACTTATTTACACTGGACTAAAGTCAATAAATTACTGTTAATTACTCTACATTAACCCAAGAGAGAGACGGGTGAGACTACACGCTTGTTACAAAACCTGTGCTGTCACATGCCTAATCAGTTATTAATACTAGAACAGCAAGGGCTTTTAGATTAATTATATGAAGAAGAATTTCATTGTTTTTGCCGGACCGTGTAAGTGGAGCCGGCTAAGAAGAGTGAATGTCTCTTACTGAGTGAGTGAGTGAGCGAGCGAGCGACCGACCGACCCTTATTAAATAGCGTAGTAGTTAGAGAAGCGGACTTGTGAACTATAGGTCCCGAGTTCGTATCTGAAAGAAAATGAGAGAAAGAAAGAAATAAATACGTTCTTATGCCATGAAATGAAATAGCTTTGGCAGACACGCTAGCAATTGCTCAATTCTTATGACTATACCAGTAAGTTAGTAGGTCCCGGTAAAGCTTATTACTGGCTAATACGCTGTTAAAACAGCCAGTGGCAAACGGCATACATAGAAGCTATTTGTGGTGGAGGTATCAATGTCATTCACGAATGGCCAATTAACTATTAAAACGGCCAGTGGCAAAAGAGGATTTGTTCAGGATATACAGATGCCAGGTGTCAGTATAGACAAGAGGCTATACTGACAGCTGGCAAATGTACAGCTCTGTGATGTAGTGGTTAACGACACAGCCTTTCATGTGGGCGTCCCGGGTTTGAATCTCGAGATGGTAACACTTTCTATTGCGGGCCAGCTGAACTAGGCTTGCCTGGTTTCTTGTTTTATTGAAGATCTTATGAAACATAATAAGAAAAAAAATGACTTTCAAAGAACACAGGCTATAGTATTTGGTTTGTTTAATAAGGCTCTATACATCTATAAAATGGAAATCACCACATTTAAATTCTTGATAGATAAACCCATTAGAATTTTTGATTACTAAGCCCAATATAGGTAAAATTATTTGCATAAAGCTAACCTAATATCAGAGTTAATAAACAGTCAGGGATATTGTTTTTATTTTGTTTCACAAAAAATGTTTTACTATAATACCTTTGATGTTTTACATTGGAAGCTCAATCATCTTCATGGTTCTCAGAGGTATAATTGCTATAATTGGAGCTATAATTGGCATGGCTGCCAATCACAGGGGCCCCCAAGAAGTTTAAAAAATTATAGCAAGCTGAATAAAATTATATTATGATTAATTTGCCACATACTATTTAGTTGACATTGAAGTGATAAACATCTATATTTTATATGATTCCATAATGCATTTGTATGATCGACCAATCTATGACCGCGTGGGAGTATTGCCAGCGTTGCCAGATGGGACAGTTTCCCCCTTAATTGGGCTATTTTTAATGACAGTTTGCGGGCAAAAATGGGCTTGGGCGGGTCGATTTACAGATAGAAAAACACATTTTATGACAGTTGGCAAATAGGCTGTCAGAGTTTACTCTATTACTGTATTTAATACACAAATGTGTCAGTCGCTTGTTGCATCAACTCATTTGTTTTATCAAATCAGCCAATATGGCCGCTAAAATTCCCGAATTCCAGCCGTACAGAATTGCTATCAAACATGTTTTAAATAGCCATACTGTATAATTGCCTACATTTAAACAGCAATAAAACACAAATTCTATGATCCAACAAATGTTTTTTATTTAAATTAGTCAGCATAATGAACTCTTCACAATCTTTGGGAACTGAGCATACAGTATAGGCTACACCAGAGACGTTGCAATGATCTCATTGTCCTCTGGGTTCATTTTCTTAATCAATCGCACAATTCGCTTGCCATGATTAGGGCTTGCTGTTCGTGTCAGTCTACACATAGCCTATCTTCAAGCGCTCTAACGACACATCTTCCCTGTTGCTATTTTAAGACAATAAAGGTTTACAATTCAATTGTCCAGCTGTTATGTTTCAAATCGGTCAAACTATACAACACATTGTTCCGTTCGGGGCATGGCCCAAGGCATAAGCGACATAAGCGGCCGCTTAGGGCCCCCGACCGCCATTGGGCCCCGGACTGCTAGTGAGCCCCGGACCACTAGGGGGGAGGGGGCCCCCAAAATCAAATTTTGCTTAGGGCCCCCAAAATGCTAGGGCCGGCACTGGTTCTATTCATGCCTCTCACTTGTTCCAGTTTGTTAAAGTGAGTATTCTTAAAACATCCCAATTCCGTGATGGCTCTATAACTAACAAAAGTAATAGCCACAACCCAATAAAGTAACAACATGAGCAGTTCGGGGAAACGATACTAGCTGTGCTGGTACTCTGAACAGCAAATTAACCAGTCAAAAACATGAAGATGTGGCGTAGAGCCCACTGCGAAAGAATTGTGCGGAGTATGGCTTGCTGTTAAGGAGAGGAAGAGGATCGATTAAGAAAATGAACCCAGAGGACAATGAGATAGAGACTAGGGATGATTTGGTGCACAAAAATAAATCATCTTCTGTTGTTTGAGAATATTTCAGGTACCAGAGAGATGTCACACTACAACTAATGTAGGCCTAATATTAAAAACCGGTGGTTAGAAGAACACACGGCATCACAACAAATCCATGAAAAATGTGTGGCAAAAAAGTCTCCCCTGGGGGTTGGGCGGGTGCTAAGCCTGGAATGTATTGTGATCCTAGCAACGCCTCTGGTCAAGGATATCATTTTTATTTTGTTTCAATAACATGAATTACTGTGATACCTTTGATGAATTACATAGGAAGCTGGATCATCTTCATGGTTCTATAAAATAATTAGTGAAATTTCTTATTCAGACAGATTACATGTTTCATATCTCCTAAAAAAAGGAATTTCATGAATAAGATTGCAACACTAAGTTTAGAGGAAAAACAGATTTTGTCACGCTGTATGTGACCAACTATGTCATCAACGCGTCATCCTTTATCTGGAGGAATCACCCATTAAGAGTGATTTGCTTCTGCCTGGGTACTCTCTGGCCACCTGGCTGTCACAATTATTACATTGCCTGATTGAAATAATTTGAGCCACGTTGCAATTATTTTTATAGACAATGATTTTTTTGCACAATGTTTTGATTTCAAAATCATGTTTCCAATCTGAATAACGGATTTTATATTTATGAATTCATTAATACATGTGGTTAAAACGTTTTTTCTCATGTGTCTAATAGTTAGTCATTTTAATCATAATATAGATCCCACTTTACCTAACAAAGTGTCCCAGTCAAAAAAAAGAATAGCCTACATAGGAGGATTATTTCTAAGAACACAGGCAATAATATTTTCATTTGTTTATTAGGCCCTACAAATGTACTAAATGAAAATTACACAACACTTAAATTATTCAAAATAATTCCATTAGAATTTAGTTTTCATTTTCATCTCATGTTGATGATGTACAAGGTAAAATAAAAGCCACTGTCGACCAGTTTGCTACGATCAAAGGATATCGGCACGAATAGCCTTACAAAGGCTTAAACCACGGTTGCTTGATAAACACATTAAATTTGATAAATAAATAAAGCAAAGGATGATTTACAGTAGCCTACACTGTCAAAGTGCCACCGGTGATCAAGCCAGCCTCCCGCTGCTTGATCATTCACGGTATCCACTATTAAGCACATCTGTTCCTGATCACATCACCCAGGACGTCCCATCATTATGCACACCAAATCCTTGTTACTAGGCCTACAGATAAGGAAAACTGGTTTACGTTAGCCGGCAAAGGCTTTTCGCTGATATCAGGTGTGTTCTGCCAGATAAAAATATCGCCAAAATGTGGGAAATATGCCAAATGAATAAGTAAATGCATTAATAGCATATTAAATAGCCTAATCTTGTGTGACCTGTATGATCTGTTGCCAAGAAAACAGCGAGCCTCCGCTCGCTCTCACAATAAGACACTGAGTCATGTGACTAAGCTCGGCGTGAGAATCAAAAGCAGCACACTCCGGCACCAGCTCCCGCATATGACACCAAAATGTCGAAGGTGAAGCAGACATAACCAGGCCGGTTTTAAAAAAATCTAGTGATGGTGCAACTAAGGCCAGCAAACGAGGTTCAGTAAATGATCTGAGCCTATAGTATCACTTTCCGCAGAGCCTGTCAAACACTTTTTTGCACGCGTGGGCTAGATATCCTATGGAAACCGACATTATTCGCATGGTAGCCTATTTTTTGAGTTTCAAACATTGACCTCAAAATCCCCTCAAAATATTGTGCAAAAAGATTGTTGTCTATAAACATAATTGCGATCTGGCTCAAATTATTTAGATCAGGCAATCATGTAGCTAATAATAATAACAGCTCTACAGTTGGTATATAGTATTTAAACTGGGTATATGCTCAGTTCACAAAAATTGTGAAGAGCTCATTCTGCTGACTAATTTAAATTAAAAACATTTGTTGGATCACAGAGTTTGTATTTCATTGCTGTTTAAGTGTAGGCTATTATACATTATGGCTATTTAAAACATATGTCCAGTAGCTCTTCTGTATGGCCAGAATTCTGGAATTTTAACGGAACTTTTATTTATTTGTCAAAGCAATTGATTTGGAACATACCATTTTGAACGCCCTCCTTTGATGACTTTTCCTAAATAGGTGTAGCATATATTACATTGTTCAGTTGTCAGAATTCTATACTAATTACCGTGTTTTACATTGTATTCCTACTTAATAACTGATTAGGCATGTGAGAGTACAAGTATTGTAACAGGTGCTTTGTCTCACCCGTCTCTCTCTCTGGATTAATGTGGAGTAACTAACAGTAATTTGTCGACTTTAGGCCATTGTACAGTAAATAAACAAATGACATGTTCTGTTCAAACGCCATTTTATTAGAAACTTTAGAGAAAATTCAATCGTTATTTATCTCTTCTTCTTTCTTATTTCTTATTTTATTTTAATACGTTTTTTTGACAGAAACAGATGCAGTCTTCAGGAAATATTAGTGCAGAAAAGTGGCATCAATGATGCAATAACTAATGTACGCTTGGTAAAAGTCTGCAATTAGCCTACATAAATGTTAACTTAATTGTTGTAATCAACAGCTATATTTCCAGTCAAATAATTGTATTTCAGTTTAAATAATTACAATTAACGAAAAAGAAGAGATTCATGTGTGTAGACCTATAATTAAATATACATTCTCAGAAATAACAGTTAATCAAGCACAGCAACACAGCAACATGGAATTAAACACAGCAACATAGCAATCCATGAATAGGATTATAGGAGACAATTTTCCTCAGAATGAATGTGAATGTTTTATTCTGGCCATATAACATATATGAATGAAGGCTTGAATAACAGCAGTTTTAGGCAGGTGTCGACGTTCTCACAGATGCCTCCTGGTGGCCATTCTTATTTTTTATTTTATGTTTTTGTCCTTGCCGCACCGCACTGCAACTTGCTGCGGTATAACAAGGCATACCGCGGCATGCCTCGTCACGGACCACCCCTTGGCGCTGGAATTAAACGAGGAACATCTGTAGCCTACTATAAACCCTGCATACTGTAAATGTCATTAGGTTGTATTTTAAACAATGTAACCACACGGGTACTCTACACACATAACAATCAGTATGGTATATAAATAAATCAAAATCAGCTAGGTCATGTGGTTGTCCAAATGAAGCTGGCAAATTTATTTATTTAAGATGGATACATGCACATTGCATATGCCTCCATTTTGTTGTATTTGCTTGAAGACTGAACGCTGTTTTCTTGGCAACAGATCATATGTCACACAATATTAGGTTGATATTAGATGCTAGATTGTCAAGAAGAATCCTGAGGCGTCAGGACATCACTCCAAGTTGTCTGAACTTCGGCTGAAGTAGTTGTGCAACGTAGAGCTGAACCAGGAGCAATTGTCTTTATCATCTAGGCAAAGAAAGAAACAATTAAATGACTATGCGAGAGCTACATGTGAAACTATCACAACATAGGATAGCTGGCTAGCTAACAAACTACTTTGACAAGGATAAATAAATCCGGCTGAGAGAGTGACACGTGTCACTACAGCGGCTCTACTCTATTCAGTAATGAAGCCTATACCCAGTTAACTAGCTAGTATCATAGCGATACAACACTAGATTTTAGTCAGACACAAAACAAACAATTATCTGAGTGAAGCATAAAAATAGCTAGTTGGTTACAGTAGATATCAAGCCATTTCTTCCAATAACGGTGTTAGCTTCTGGCTCTTTCTTAGAATAATAACAGACCCAAGTCGGGGAGAAGTGTTCCTTGTTGTTTATTCACAAAATATTGTACATGTCTTTCCTAGGTGTTCAGCCTTCTTTCCATCTCTCTCTTGGTCTTTCCAGATGTCTCTGTGCTTCTCCAAATGACTTTGTCTTGAACAGCACATTTATTCTAAATAAACTTATAACATCCCCTCCACTATCTGGCTGTCTTCCAATCATATACAGTGCCTTGCGAAAGTATTCGGCCCCCTTGAACTTTTCGACCTTTTGCCACATTTCAGGCTTCAAACATAAAGATATAAAACTGTAATTTTTTGTGAAGAATCAACAACAAGTGGGACACAATCATGAAGTGGAACGAAATTTATTGGATATTTCAAACTTTTTTAACAAATAAAAACTGAAAAATTGGGCGTGCAAAATTATTCAGCCCCCTTAAGTTAATACTTTGTAGCGCCACCTTTTGCTGCGATTACAGCTGTAAGTCGCTTGGGGTATGTCTCTATCAGTTTTGCACATCGAGAGACTTAAATTTTTGCCCATTCCTCCTTGCAAAACAGCTCGAGCTCAGTGAGGTTGGATGGAGAGCGTTTG
>JACXGI010013699.1:0-20330 GCA_016801175.1 Esox masquinongy | reverse complement strand
CCCCCCCCCCCCCCGTTGCAGTCCACTGTTCCTGCTCGTCGCAAGAAGACAATAACAGGAGGCAGCCACTGAATTGGCGGCTCCCGAATCAAATAGCAAACGGCCGTCGGTGCAGAACTAATCTGTGAAGAGGTCTTTCCTGTGTGATAACCACCCCCTCAAACCAGAAACCTAATCTTTGATGGGAAATGACCAAAAAAAAAAGTTGCCAGCCTTAAGCATAGTTTTTTCATCATCAGTTCGAAAGGCTCCCATTTAGGATGTTCCCGCTTATTTAATGTGGCAGCAATTAGTGAAAGACTTTTGTGTTCTGTGAAGATGGAGCAGCCCACTTGAATGATCACATTTATGCTCTGAATAGAAAATGCAAAAAAACCAAGAACAGATAACATGTTCACACATCAAACAGAAAAGAACGGTTGCGCTTGTTACTGTTATGGCTTGCTTGTCTTTTATGGTGACAAGAAGTGTTACTTTTCCCATGAGAAAGCTTCTCATTTAGCCAAGTAACATTATGGAGCTGGCCTGCTCTGTGTCTAACACCAGGACGCACCTATTTCATTAACCCCTTACGTCCGTCACTAACTGCTAATTTGATTTTTCCTTGTTTTAGTGGACCCCTTGAGCTGGAGGCAATGCTTTCACCAGCTCAGTCTGGGGGACGTGATCTTTTAAATAGATTCAGGTTATCATACATACAAGACCAATCTGTGAGTTCATTTGACAATTGGAAAAAGAGCTATGTAAACTATGAATACCGAAATGCAGATTTGACTAAGTTCAGCCCTAACCATCGCTTTCATAATCCTGTTTAGCTTGCTTAAGTCAAAAACAAATCTGACAGTAGTTATCTGTGAGTTATGTTAAAAACGTCCCAGTTGTTCAATCACTCTGGTTCCAATTACAGCCACTGAGTGAAAAAGACAACACAGTTTCAGCGGCACTTAAATCACATGCTGAAAGCTTCATTTGGCTCATGAGAATTCACAACACAGAGAACACACCATGGGCTTGTTTTAGCATGACCCCTACGCCACGTGGTTATCTTCTTACGACTGGATGTTCTGCTCGTAGTAAAACGGACTTGTTAATGGGCACACAATGTACCAGCTGGTGCTTAAGGGAGTGAAAGACATTGGTGTACGTTTTTAGTCTGCGAAACAGCAACCGCCTCCAAGGTTTTCAGCAACAACATGGGAGCAATTAGGGTTAATTGTCATGCTCAGCGACAGAACAACAATTTTTTTTACCTTACCAGATTAGGGATTTGATCCAGCAGCCTTCTCTGGTAAAATGTGGAAAACTCAGCCGCTGTCCATGATCAGCCCAACAAGAGGATAAACAAAAGTGTTCAAAAGCTTCGGGGAAATAGCAAGTCTGTGAAAACCTGTCCTGGCTGATCAATAAAGTGTTTACAGTTAGCAGGGGGTTAGGGAGGCGGTAGGCCCCCTCCCCTGGTCATTCCCCTCAGGGCTAGGACTTTAATACTTTCATTGACAGGGAGATCTCCACGGGAAGCCTCTTTAGGACAGCAATTTGCCACCTCATTACCAACTGGATTCACGTATAGACCGTATGTGACTGACTCTCTGTCTATATGGCTCTATACTGCTCTGTCACGTTGGACCTAGCTTTCCCGGTCCAGACTCTGGTGATTTACGACTTGTGTTGACCTAAATGGACAGGGTGAAATGATGTCCACATTTATTTCCATGGCAATTTCCTGCCATCCACTAAGGGTCACGTGAATGCCTATTACCAACTAGTAGCATTGTCGCTTGCAAGGGCGTTTTGGATTGGGATTGCAGATGGTCAATGTTTGGGCCTTGACTGTTCAGCTAGTGGCTGGGAAGCCCCGTGGGTGGTACAAATTGGCCAGCATTACCCGGGGAGAGGGGAGGCAGGGATTTCCTGGTCTAATCGCACTGTAGCAACTCTGTCAGGAAGCCCTGGTACTGGGAATTCTCAGTTAAAAATAAAGAATAATATACACTACCGTTCAAAAGTTTGGGGTCACTTTGAAATGTCCTTGTATTCCATGAAAACACACATGAAATGAGTTTGAATAGGAATCAGAGCAAAATGAATAGGCAATATAGTCATTGACAAGGATAGAAATAATGATTTTTAACTGAAATAATAAATGTGTCCTTCAAACTGTGCTTTCATCAAAGAATCCTCCGTTTGCAGAAATTACAGCCTTGCAGACTTTTGGCATTCTAGCTATCAATATGTTGAGGTAATCTAAAGAGATTTCACCCGATGCTTCCTGAAGCACCTCCCACAATCTGGATTGGCTTGATGGGCACTTCTTATGTACCATGCAGTCAAGCTGCTCCCACAACCGCTCAATAGGGTTGAGATCTGGTGACTGTACTGACCACTCCATTATGGACAGAATATCAGCTGACTGCTTCTTCCCTAAATAGTTCTTGCATAGTTTGGAGCCGTGCTTTGGGTCATTGTCCTGCTGTGGGAGGAGTTTGGCTACAACCAAGTGCCATCCACAGGGGTATGTTATGGTGTTGCAAAATGGAGTGATAGCCATCCAACTTCAAGATCCCTTTTACCCTGTACATATCTCCCACTTCCCTACCACCAAAGCACTCCTAGACCATCACATTGCCTCCACCATGCTTGACAGTTGGCGTCAAGCACTCCTCCAGCATCTTTTTATTTAGTCTGTATCTCACAAATGTTCTTCTTTGTGATCCGAACATCTCAAAGGCCAGCATTCCGGTGTCGCCTCTTCACTGTTGATGTTGAGACTGGTGTTCTGTGGGTACTATTTAATGAAGCTGCCGGTTGAGGACTTGTGAGGTGTCTGTTTCTCAAACTAGTTCCTGTATTTGTCCTCTTGCTCAGTTGTGCCCCGGGGCCTCCAACTCCTCTTTTTATTTTTGGTTAGAGCCATTTGTGCTGTACTGTGAAGGGAGTAGTAAACAGCATTGTATGAGATCTTCAGTATCTTGACAATTTTTTGCATGGAATAGCCTTCACGTCTTAGAACAAGAATAGACTGACGAGTTTCAGAAGAAAGTTCTTTGTTTCTGGCCATTTTGAGCCTGTAATCAAACCCAGAAACATTGTTACTGAAGATTAACTAGTCTGGAGAAGGACAGTTTTATTGTGTCTTTAATCAGCACAACAATTTTCAGCTGTGCTAACATAATTGCAAAATAGTTTTCTAATGATCAATTAGACTTATGTGATTAACTTGGATTAGCAAACACAACGTGCCTTTGGAACACAGGAGTGAGGGTTGCTAATAATGGGCATCTGTATGCCTATGTAGATATTCCATCAAAAGACACCCATTTCCAGCTACAGTAGTCATTTACAACATTAATAATGTCTACACTGTATTTCTGATCAGTTTGATGTTAGTTTAATGGACAAAAACAACAACTTTTCTTTCGAAAACAAGGACATTTCTAAGTCACCCTAAACTTTTGAATGGTAGTGTATGTTGCTACAGTAGTGCTGTTTCTTACCAAAAAGTACATCTCCTGTCCTCCAAAAGTTCCAGAAAAAAGAATACTATGTACTATATTGTTTTTAAATTGAGAAGGAGACAGAATTTTTGTGAGATGTTTTTAGTTACCAACAACAACAAAAATCTGAATCTGCAAATAGAACTGGAGGAACCTCCAGAACCAGACTTCCTATGTCAACGCTCATTCAAGTACAAGATCAATCAATCACATTTATTTTATAAAGCCATCAGTTATCACAAAGGGTTTTTTCAGATACCCATCCTGAAACCCCATAGAGCAAGCAACAACTGAGTTGATCCATAGTGGGTAGGAAAACACCCTAGTAGTTCAGAACTTAGGAGGAAACCTAGAGATGAACCAGATTCTGAGGGGTGGCCAGTCTTCTTCTGGCTGTGCAGGGTGAAGATAATAACTGTACAAGATTATAATAATTAATAAATGCATGTGAGCACTGTAAAAAGTCTCTAAACAGAATCCAAGTCAGCTGCATGACCAGGTGGACAAGGACAGGGACAATCAGGTGAGGTAAGAGCAGTGGCAGCTGGAATCATCAGGCATCAACTTGATCTGCAACACAACCAGGAGGACATTGGACAGAGACAGCTACGAGTCATTCAGGCCTGGTAGTCCTGAGGTGTGGTCCAAGGACACATGTCCTCCTAATTTTAAATAGAACAGGTTAAATAAATAGAACATTTTCACCCATTTCACTATTAAAAAAATGCATCTGCGATGCAAATCTGGCAACATAAGATGCAGGCCTTCTAATTGTACCTAGAACAGCCGGAGGCAGGGCTTTCTCTCATAGAGCTCCACTACTGTGTAAGGATCTGCCAATTAAGGTTGTGCAAACTTTCAAGTGTCTACTTGAGACTCATCTCTTCAGCATGGTCTATGATTAAGTGCAGTTTGGCCCAGGGGTGTGAAGGTGAACGGAAAGGCTTGATACTGTCCACCCTTGCTGTCTTGCCAGGTGGGCTCTCATCGCCACTGAGATTCCCTCTCTCCAATGCCATTCAGGGGCGGAGTCACTGGCTTGTTGTTGTCTCTCCGTTGCGCCCATCGTGCAATTGGGGTGTACTCTGCTGGCAATACTCGGCCCTCATTTCAGGGTGGTTGCAGTTGGTTGGTGTCCCTTTGGTTGATGCTTGGCAATGTGGGTGGATTGACTTCCTGCCTGTTGGGCCCTGTCCGGGGCCTCCCCCGGATAGGGCCACAGTGTCACTGGACTATCCTGTCTCAGCTCCAAGGTTTTACGCTGCTATATTAAGGTGCCGGGGGGAGTAGGGTCAGTTCTCCTTCTCCACTGTAAATCCTTGTAAATCTAAGGAATGCACACTAAATTTTCTTGTCTCCTGCTCCGTTCAAACTTAGGAGGACATGAGGTCTTGGCCCACACCTCCCGAGTACCAGGTTCTAAAGACTCGTTGCTGCCACTGTCCAAAGTCCTCCTAGTTGTGTTGCAGATCAAGATGATACCTGACCATTCCAGCTGCCAGTCTGATAACACCCACCCCCCACCCGGTTGTCCCTGTCCTTGTCCATCTGGTCATGCTTCTGACCTGGCATAGGCTTTATAGACTCTGGACACAACCCAAATACATTTACTAATTATTACAACTTGTACACTTAAAATGTTCACTCGGCACAGCTAGAAGAGGACTGGTTACCCCACTGAGCCTGGTTCTTCTCTAGCTTTCTTCCTAAATTTCGGCCCCTCTTAGGGAGTTTTTCCTAGCCGCTGTGCTTCAACATTGTTGTTGCTTGCTTCTTGGGGTTTCAGGCTGGGTGTTTTGTAAAAGCACTTTGTGACAACTGCTGATGTAAAAAGGGCTTTATGAATAAATTTGATTGATTGAACACATCTTGCTCATCTAAGTAAAACGATCGTAGTGTAAAAACACTCAGATATCCTCTCTCCAACTCCCATGATGGATGTCTGGAAAGTCAATGCACATAAACAGGGCTGGAGGCTTATACCGACCTTTTTTTTTCAATGAGAAAGTTGGATGCGAAAGTATTTTGGATACAATTATTGGTTGAAATCACAATGATGTAGAATATCACCCGTCGTGTATTCATAACATTCGTTGAACATTTAACCCTGAGCTAGAATCGACAACTCTCTCAGAATACAAAGCCTTTGTTTCAGCAGTAATACACTTGGGCTGGAGCCAATCCTATTGGATCTACATTGTTCGTTTTGCTGTACAGGAAACATATAAAAACATTTCTCAGTAGCCGCCCCTTAGAAAATACAGCAATACAATCGTAATTCTCTGCAAAACAGGTACACTATAGTACAGCAAATTCAATTGAATTTCGCAACAATGGCAGCAATGAAGCATGTGAAGGATCTGGACTGCACACAAAAGCTCTTTTCTCATGGACCATCACAAAGTTGGCTTCTTTCTTGAATAATTATTTCTTTGAATAATAATCTTTCTGCTTTTACACTCAAATCCCCATGCTTCATCCGCATATGTCGATATCTAGATATCCATATATTTCACTTCATTTATAAATAATGCATTTCAATGGGAGCTTTGCGCTGTAATATTTTTACACTTTTTTGTTGCTGTTGGAGCTTCTGTTGTTAGAAGAATGGTGGACATGCAGCCACAAACCAGTAATCTCAATGCACTACAAACAGTCGCCGCCAGAAAGAAAAAAATATATCCATTATCATTGTGAATTAAGCCTGGCGTGCTCCAACTTCTCAACACATTCAACACTTCCCTCAAAGTGTTTGGCATGCTTCCATGGCATGATACAAAAGCAAATCAAGGATTAAGGAATAAGAACATAATTGGCCCTATCAGGGCTCCTGTAATGAGCGCCATATGATCCCAGACTTAACCCTATGGTTTTTAACTACATCAGTGGCAGAGGCTCAGCTGTACCGGCGTGGGAAAACACCCCAGAATGAGAAACATTTCTCCGGCACACCGGAATATGACACAAAACACATTTTGCAACGAGCTTAACTTATATCATCTCCCCTTTTGGCCCGTGTCTTTCTCTGAACAGAATGTAAACATTCGCCACCATGAAGTTAGACAAGGATTATTTTCACTCTACTGAACTTTAGATGCCACGCCCACACGTCCCAAGAAAATAATCCTCATCTGGAGTCAGCGGGATATTCTGGAGGAAGTTCAGATGATGCACTCATATCGAGAGTATGTTATGACAGATTTCTGGTGGCTACATTATGGGCGTGCTTTCATATGACAGGATATCGAAATGCTGGGGTTGACAGAGTAACATACTCTAGTTTCTTATAATAGCTATGTACTAACTGACGCTTGCCCATCAGTTTGGCAGCTTTCTCTAATGATGACTGGGCCTGCACTGTGGCTGTACACATCAAAAGGATACAGATCATACACCACGCACAAACACAGACGCACACATTTACCATTCTGCATTTAATAACCACGGCCGCATCTCCTGTTTAAAGCCATAATCCTTGGTTTGTAAATACACTTTTTTGACTTAAAACCGTAAAAATAATAACTGATGGCAAAATAATATGTTGTACATGCCTCATGAGTTTAGCTCAACTGTCGTACATTGTCAGAACCAATCGTACAAGCTGGTTTTACTCCAATCCTTGTAAATAGTCAATGTAAATAAACCTGAAAAGCTTCCATTCTTGCTTACAACTATAATTTTTGTATCATGGTTGGTCAGTTCTTGCATCCATAGTTCTCTATTAATTTGGTACTGGTTATATTTATCCAGGCTGATCCTCAGCATTTTGACCAAAAGGATAGTTGGATAACTGATTTACTATGGTTTTAAATAATGTTGCAATGTTACTGTTGTTATAAATAAGGTTTAAATGCTGTAAAGTTACTGTAAAGAGATTTCTGGACTGCGAATGTTCTAGAAAATCAGCATAAACTTAACATTTCTAAGCACATCCATCAGTTGTCAGGTTTAGATTGCTTTATATCTGAGAACAGCTGGAAACATGTTATAGAGGCGTTGATTTCATCTAGTTGGAGTTTGCTACCCACTGCAATAGAATTAGCTGACTGTATGGAAGATGTCTCCCACGTTTCAATATATTCCATGTATATCTTAAATCATTGTTTTAAATGCTTTAGGATATGACTTCTGTGGTTAAGTCAATTGATAACATTTAACGTAGCGACTCGTGAAATGAGGACATCACTCAAGTAAAGGTCAACGCAGTTAAATACATCTCCACGTTTGCCACCTTCATGTTTTCGATTTCACTACATTTCATCAGGCAAAATGTGGCCTCTTTGTCTCCCATAAAGAAGTGTGAGGTCATTCATTATGTTCTGAATACTGCTTGAACAACCCCACCAGGTCTTTCCACAGCAGACAATGGAAGTTGGAAAAAAATGGCATTAAGTTACAGGTGGTCGCATTTTGACTCCTTTGATGAATAGTAAGTATAGGGCTACCTTTGAATGCAGATAAAAGGAGATGAGATACCTGGCCTGGTGCCAAAAAGGGACACACTCGTTTCTCCGCTGGCAGTAGTGCATGGAAATGGGAAGCTATGTCTGGAATCTCCTACTTTTGTTGCCCCCCCCCCCCTTTCACCCATTGATGCAGAGAGGGGACCCTGTCATGGGGCTGACGTGGTCACTCTCCCATGCTAGCCAGGTGTGAGGCATCTTGTAGGACAAGACTGATGACACGACGAGGGGTGCCGGGGTGGGTGGAGGAGAGGATGGGGGGCACCGTGTCCGTTCCTTTCAGGCTGTGTCAATGCAATCCCCGCTGATCGATTAGTGAAACAAGACGCACGCCAGCTCAAATGTTTAACCCTTTGCCCCATAACGCACTCTCTCTCCCTCCCTCTCTCTCATCCTCAAACATACAAACCAATCCCACGTGAGGTAAACATACTTAAATAGACAATCTATAAAGCTGCACTCAATTACCATTGTAGCTTAGAGCTTCTTTTTAAAGCATTCCCATCCTGAAAATGTGCCATGGACTTAAGACTAAATGTAAGACACAAAAAAAAATGAACAACACAAATAGTCTTAACAATTCTACTGCGTAATGGTACTGGCACCACTAGTAACTGTACTCTTCTCTGACAAATCAATATACTTAAAAAAAGATACAATAATCAATATCCAATGATCTTCATAATGAATTATTAAATCAAATTTTCTCAGAGAATTATAATGTCCTGGAAAATCTAATATTAGCATGGCCTACTCATTAACAATCACTGATTAGCCATGTATAGAGAAGCAAGGGTATGTTTTTGTTTCTCGGCCTGTGTACAGAATGCCAGCCCATTGATCATTCCTGAAGGTGTTTTTCGCGGTCTTGGGCTGCAAAGCGTTCCCAGGCCCGGCTGGTTAGTGTTGCTTAGCTCTCGCTCAAGCACTAAAACTGTAACGCAGCAACATCAAAAGCGAGCCGCAAGAATTGCAACGCGATACTCGGCTGCCTCCCTCCAAATGACCTCTCTTCACAAAAGTTAGGGGCCGCATAACTGCACTGGCGGTGGGGTGGGGAGCGGTGAGATACTGTTGACTAGAGTTCTGCGTGTGAAAAACATGTTTTGTAAATCAAAGATGCTTATTTCCAGGCTTTGGTCTTGCTGATGTCAACAGTTCTGGCCACATGCACTGAGTAGTTCTGTGCAACATAACAGAGAACATCACGGATGATAACTGTGGGAATAAAAACCATGGGGTAATAGGAGTAAAAGCCGACTACTCCTTACACTGTACATAAACAGATCTGGAAAGGGCATTGACATTTGTGCACACAAACTGGACATGGGATCTCCCAAGCAAGCCCACCCGACTCGGATGCCCAACCCCACTCCCCCCACCCCCACTTGGCTGCCCAACACCCCCCACCTCGGGTTCCCTAGCTTAACTGCGTTTGAGAGCCTCCGATTTAATTGCATGTGCTGTTGCCAAGCACATTTCTGGATTGTGGCGAATGGCCTGAGGATTCAGCTCTTTGCAAATTGTCAAGTACTTTCTTGGGTTTTGGCAGAGCTGACAGCTCAAATGTGGCGTAGCTGAGATCAGAAAGGCCAGCGGTTCCAGCAGGATATCTGCATTGTTTTCCAAGGTTACAATCTTCTAAAGATGTCACAAGGGAGGGCAACACAAAACGTTCATGTAGGGCTTGTGAAATGGCCTTAATTGTACACTTGTTGAAGAGGTTTAGTTATGTGGTCTATGCGTTTTAAGGCTAAACAGATGCAATGCCACCCAATTGTTGCACGGTGATGCTGTGGGGTGCTTATTGCTGGGCTGCAGACATGGAACATAAAAGCCTTACCTCCGTAGAGCATCCAGGGCCAGGAGGGAACACAACCCTGGGGCCAGGGCCAGGAGGGCCAGGAGGGAACACAACCCTGGGGCCAGGGCCAGGAGGGCCAAGAGGGAACACAACCCTGCCGGTCCGAGGTTCCTGCCTGGCACAGTGACGAGAGGATGGTTGTCATAAACAGGGCTGTCTGCTCCCCAGATGAGACGAAGATGCAGCAGATACCAGTAGGGGACGGAAATAAATCCTGCAACATCTCACCATCAGCTAATACTCACAAAGAATCTGTCAGCGATCCACCTACATGTATGTTTTTTTTAATAACTGATCATTTTATTGGAAAAGCAGTTCACATAAACATCTTAATTCTGAATCAAACAGTCGTTTGAGCTCTTCCAGGTATTTGAGTACCAATACTAAGAAAAAGGAAGAGAGAAAACAAAAAACAAAAAATAAACATAACAAGTAAAAAATGTACAGGGATATACGTTGTGTGTCCTATTCAAATAGAATCAATGTGTTTCATACAGATATGTCATTTTGTCCATCTATTGTACAAAAAAACAGGACCAATGGAATCAGAAAACTCAATCTATTTAGACCAATATTTACAAAATATCTCCTTTTGTAACCCCAAAGAGAATGTAATTCTCTCCATAACAAAATATATGCCGCCACATCTAGGAAATCCTGTAAAGTAGTTGGTACAGGCTACAACCACTTATTTGTTATTGCTTTTTTACTTGCAGGCAAAGTTATTTTAGACATATATCTATCCCTTGTTTTCAGTATATTCCTAGGCATGTTCCCCAGATACATGTATGTTTAAACTATCCACATGCTTCTTGATGTGATTCCCCACATATTTCATGGGTCATTCTAGATATACGGTTGTTATGTTAAAACACCTTTAAAGGACAAAAATCTGACAAATAATACATTTTAAAATGTGTGTTAATGACAAAGTGAAAACACAATCTTTTAAATTTGTGCCAATTTATTGAAAATGAAAAACTGAAATCTCTCATGTACATAATTATTCAGACCGTTTGCCATTACACTCCAAATTGGGCACAGATGCATCCTTTTTCTTTGATCATTGTTAAAATATCTCTAGAACTTGATGAGTCCATCTGTTGCAAATTCAATTGATTGGACATGATTTAGGAAGGCACACACACCAGTCTGTATAAGGTTCCACCCTTTACAGTGCATGTCAGAGCAAAAAACAAGCCATGAAATCCAAGGAACTCTCCGTAGACCTCTGAGAATTGTATTGAGGCATAGATCTGGGGAAGATTTTAAAACATTTCTATGGCAATGAAAGTTCCCAGGAGCACAGTGGACTCCACCATTATGAACTGGAAGAAGGTTAGAAACACCAAGGTCATTCTTAGAGCAGGCCTGGAAGCCAAGTGTTATACCTGGGGAAAGCAAAGTACCACTCATCACCTGGCTAATACCATCCCTACGATAAAATATGGTGGTGGGAGCATCATGCTATGGGAATGCTTCTCAGTGGCATCGACTGGTAGATTGGTCAGGATTCAGGGCAGGATGAACAGAGCAATATACAGAAAAGTCCTAGAAAAAATCCTGATACAGAATGCACAGGACCTCAGACGGGGGCTGAAGATTTAACTATCAGCACAACAACGAACCAAAGCACACAGCCAAGACAACGCTAGAGTTGCTTCAGGACAAGTGAGTCAATTTCCTTAAGTGGCCAAGCCAAACCCCAGACTTGAACCCCATTTAACATCTGTGGAGAGATCAGATCATCTCAGTTCACCAAGGTTCCCATCCAATCTTACAAAGCTAGAAAGGATCTGCAAGGAAGAATGGGAGGAACTGCTGTAATCCAGGTGTACAAAGCTGGTAGAGACACATCCAAGAAGGCTTGAAGCTGCCAAATGTGCTTTTAGATGTACAGAAGGGGCCTCAAAAAGTTCAAAAGCACTTTACGTCAATTATTAATTCAACGCATTATTGGTAAGAATTGTAGAATCCACTGGGGGTAGCAAATTGGCTTGTCCTATTGGTGATGAGTAGTGGATGTTTGGGGATTTAGAGATATCAATTGTTTTGTGTGTTAAAGTATTGAATCTATTGTATACAATATATCAACAACAAAAAAAGGCTATAAAGATACCCTATTCTTGGTGTTAGTCCATTTTAGAAACTTTGTGGGGATACAAATGAATCTTATCACTTTAGTAAAAGGTTTGATGACCTTAGAGCTGAATACTTGTGGCCTCCACTTCAGAAAATCTTACTACATATCATTGGTGTAAATACTCATACAATATTACCATAACAGTAAAACATTATAATAAAAAGGTTGATTTAGAATGGGAATATGTAACCACACATATTTAAATGCAATGCCCAAATGCCACTATACATAACAATGATCCTATTACTATAAATCCATTAAAAGCTGTAAATTCTCAATGATCTTTCATTTGAATGGTCATCAAATGTTTTATCTATTGCTGACACAGTCCATCCGTAAAGGAATACAATCAGTTGTCTTTTCCTTCATCATTTCTCTGTCTTCCCCTCACCTAAAGAGCGAGAGCTGTGCAACAGAGCAGTTAAGGGCATGTCACTGAAGGGTGTCCCGCTCTGTGCCTTTCTAGTCTTTCTCTGTGTGAGATAACACAGTGTCCCAGTGATGGAGTACTCTCCATGTCGGAGGCTTTTGTTCCTTTGTGTATCTGTTCTCTGTAGACGTTTATACAAAGATCTTGGATCCCTCACTTTCAAAGAGCCATGTCAGTTTTTGCCATGGTAAATAGGTGACCGAAACACAGGGAGGAAGAGGGGTTTTCGGTCAAGCAACACATTTGTGGACACATGACCCCAAAGTCTGAGAGGGTGGAATAAAGGCAGCACCTTGCTGAGAGGAAATGTGAATATTCATAAATTCCTGTATACATTCCTGGATAACCTTTCAGGGTGGTCAGAGGACAAAACTATGAAGATTCTAAGCATTGAATTTGCATAGTGGCAGAGAGTAGGATATTCTCAAATAAGCATTTATTTACATATTTTTAAGAGCTTAGAATAATTTGAAAACTTCTACAAGCCCATTATACACCAACTTCCAAGTCAGCAGACACATCCAAAGAATGCTAATAAGACAGTATACTATTTGTCAACAAGAATAAGACACCTTTCAGTAGGAATAATAATGAAAGTAAGAAATGCCTTATACTCCCCGTTCACCCAACCAAAGCAGAGAAAGAAAGAGAGGAAGAAAGTGAGCGAGGGGCAGAAAGAGATAGAGAAAGACAGAAAGTAGAAGAGGAAAAAATCTTGGAATTGCTCTTTCCTTTCAGTCTTAGAATAACTGAGGCCAGCAAACAAACTGAAACCCATTTGTTTCCTGTCTAATGATGGCCATCGAGTCAGGGAAAGCTGATGCATGATAGCTCCTCACCCCCCTGCTGTCAAACAGCGTCTCGGCAAAAATATTTTGCAGCGGGACCGGCAGAGAACGAGGATCCGTCTTTGGATCAGAGCCTTGCGACTTAAGCGCTGGTCTGGCGGCGGCTGCCGGAGAAACTCTTACCCTCAGTAGGCTGGCTCGGGTCCAGGGCCAAGCCAGAAGTTGTTTGATATCACATTACACAGTGCCTAAACAGGGCCGGCAGGGCCCACTGCTCATCCTGTCTGGCCTGAGTGGATGCATTGAGGAGTGCTGCCTAAGAGCGCCCCTCGATGTCTGACAGGGCAACATCTTTTGTATTGGGATGAGGTAGGATTAGGATTATCAAACGTTTTCGGAGTCAGAAGTAGCGGAGAACAAAGAGAGCAACGTGTTATGGCCAATCAGACAGATTTTGTCGGGATGGAAGTCTTTTTATAGGGTGTCCAATCAAAAACATATCTTTTGACCATCAGGTGCGATAATATATGAATTGAGTGGATACTGATCTAAGAAAGCCAATGGCCCAAATCTCCTGTCTTTATTAAAATACATTGAGTTTTCACCTGTTTAAGTAGGTACAAATTGTGGTGACAAAGATTTATAGTGAATCTATTGCTAACCACATTAGACATTTTAAGGTTCTTTCCAACTGAGGTAAACAAAGTGTTTACAGTAAATGCATTTCCTGCTAACATTGTCTTTATACAGTGGATATAAAAGGTCTACACACCCCTGTGAAAATGCTAGGTTTTTGTGATGTAAAAGAATAAGACAAAGATAAATCATGTCAGAACTGTTTCCACTTTTAATGTGACCTATAATGTGAACAATTCAATTGAAAAACAAAGTGAAATCGAGGGGGAAAAATGAAAAATAAAAACCTTACAATAACCTGGTTGCATAAGTGTGCACAACCTCTTATAACTGTGGATGTGGTTGTGTTCAGAATTAAACAATCACATTCAAACTCATGTTAAATAGAAGTCATAACACACCTGCCATCATTTAAAGTGACTCTGATTAATCACAAATAATGTTCAGCTGTTCTAGTAGGATTTTCCTGACATTTTCTTAGTTGCCTCTCAGTACAAAAGCCATGGTCCACAGAGAGCTTCCAAAGCATCAGAGGGATCTCATTGTTGAAAGATATCAGTCAGGAGAAGGGTACAAAAGAATTTCCAAAGCATTAGATATACCATGGAACACAGTGAAGACAGTCATCATCAAATGGAGAAAATATGGCACAACAGAGACATTACCAAGAACTGGACGTCCCTCCAAAATTGATGAAAAGATGAGAAGAAAACTGGTCAGTGTGCTACATGTGACAACAGTCTTCCGTATTCTTCATATGAATGGGCTATGGGGTAGGGTGGCAAGACGGGAACCTTTTCTTACAAAGAAAAATATCCAAGGCCGGCTGAAGTTTGCAAATACAAACATCAAGTCCCCCAAAAGCATGTGGGAAAATGTGTTATTGTCTGATGAAACCAAGGTTGAACTTTTTGGCCATAATTCCAAAAGGTATGTTTGGTGCAAAAACAACACTGCACATCACCCAAAGAACACCATACCCACAGTGAAGCATGGTGGTGGCAGCATCATGCTTTGGGGCTGTTTTTCTTCAGCTGGAACCGGGGCCTTAGTCAGGGTGGAGGGAATTATGATTAGTTCCAAATACCAGACAATTTTGGCGCAAAACCTTCAGGCGTCCGTTAGAAACCTGCAGATGAAGAGGAAGTTCACCTTTCAGCACGACAACGACCCAAAGCACACATCCAAATCCACAAAAGCATGGCTTCACTAGTAGAAGATTAACGTTTTGGAATAGCCCAGCCAGAGCCCAGACCTGAATCCAATTGAACATCTGTGGGGTGATCTGAAGAAGGCTGTGCACAGGAGATGTCCTCGCAATCTGACAGATTTGGAGCGCTTTTGCAAAGAAGAGTGGGCAAATATTGCCACATCAAGATGTGCCATGCTAATAGACTCCTACCAATAAAGACTGAGTGCTGTAATAAAATCAAAAGGTGCTTCAACAAAGTATTAGTTTAAGGGTGTGCACACTAATGCAACAAGGTTATTGTGAGTTTTTTATTTTTTATTTTTCCCCCTCAAAGATTTCAGTTTGTTTTTCAATTGAATGGTTCACATTATAGGTCACATTAAAGGTGGAAAAATTCCTGACATGATTTATCTTTGTCTCATTGTTTTACATCACAAGAACCTGGCATTTTAACAGGGGTGTGTAGACTTTTTATATCCACTGTATTACTGCTGTAATGCAGAAAATCTGCAATATGAATTTAAAAAGCCCAATCGGGGGTTAGTAAAGCTAGAGGATGTGTGAGAATTAAGGCCACCTAACAGATTCACATTACAACGGAAGTGTTTGTCTTTCTCCTTGACATACAGGAACAGCGGTAAGAAATCATAGTACAGTACCAGTTAAGTGCCTGCAATTCTACAAAAGCTCTGTGCATCTTTAATTCAACTTGTGTCCTGCTAATTCAACATTTTGCAACCCACATAAACAACTATAAAGAAGATCATCACCACAAAAGCCAACACCAATTACATAAAAAGTTACTGTGAGAACATTCTATCAACAAAGTTCAGTGCATATCATCGGATGTATTAGGTTGTTAAATCTTGGTAATTATAAGTTAGAGAACAAACTGGCTGAATGATTGGAAATAGATAGATTCCTATTTATCTTTGTTCAAATATATTTTACAATATATTATGGGAAATATAATAATGTAAAGTGGGTAATTTTTCTTACTCAAACATTACTTGGAGGTAATTCTGCCCCGAAGACATTGCATGTATGAATGTGGTTAGTTCAGTCAATGGAGAGGGCGGAGTTCACTATCCAACTCTCAAAGTACTCAGTTTAGTTTAATTCTAAAATGGTTATGGTAACAGTTAAGATTAAGTAAAGGTTAATGTTAAGGTTTAGGGTGAGTTAGGAAGTACTAACCTTGCTCAAACGTCTGTTTAGAGTATCCAGCCCATTTGAAATGTTAGCTCCGCCCTTCTGCCCTTTTCTGCCTCTGTGTTTGAGTAAGTGAAACTCCAATGAGCGGTAGAGTAGGTGGACACCCTTCTTAACCCTCACCACACCTAACCTGGTTTCCATCATATCATGGGTTGTTTATCTACCACTTTAATACCATCCTACACGTGGGTTGGCAAAAGTATTTCAAAAGCCCCTAATATAAATAAAGACTGGCCCTTTAAGTGACTCCAAATGTCAAAGTTTTTCAAAAGCACCTAATATAACATAATGGCTGGCCCTGTAAGTAACTTCAAATGTCAAAGTATTTCAAAAGCCCTTAATATAACATAAAGACTGGCCCTGTAAGTGACTCCAAATGTCAAACTTCTCACCGTTGGATGGATTTTTTTGTGAGGTGATGACGTTAGAGAGCAATTATTAACTACATTTTGTGCGCCTACACCAAAACATCTGGCAATTGTTTGAATGAAAGAACCAAATAAAAATGATTAAAAAACAATAAGGGAAAACATTTTTTGGATGCAATTATGAGTTGGTGTCAAATCGGAAGAGCACAAGCGATTCCCAACATTCTTGTTGAAATTTTCAAAATACACCAAGCATTATTTGTATGACATGCATGTTGGTCTCTAGTGCCAGTATCTTTGGGAATCTATGGCACTGAGAAAGAAAACACCATACACTCCAACCACAGACACAGTGACGTAGACAAACTGTTGTGAAGATTAGTTTCCTTTTAAAATAACGTGTTTGCCATAAATGTCTTCAGCCAATGTTCCAATTGAGAGAGCCAAGTGAGGAGACTTTTTTTCCATTCTAACTGTTTGAGCCAGAAAACGCTGAGGAGACTCGTTGATTGAGCTACTGAGTAAAGTCTGGCTCCAAAAACACAAGAATATTCAACTGTCACTGTCACCACCCTGTAGGTGGCACAGTGGGTTTACAGTGGAAGCTATCAGTATATATTAAAACTGAGCCATAAAGTATCCAAACAACCCACCAGCACAGAACTACAGTGAACTATAAAAGCATGATTAGTCAGTGGGATCTGTAGTCGAGAAAATTTAATTTACACAATGGGTGCCACAAGAGGCTGGGTGTCGTCCCTGGTGCTGCTCCGCCAGCTTTCTGCTTTGTTCGGGTCCTTTTTGCCTTTAGTTTCCTTTTCGGCATGTAAAAGGCATGCTCAGTTGGATTTAGATGGGGTGATTTAGTGTTTAATTACTCCGGCCTTTTTGGCCTTAAAGAGCTCCTTGGTAGATATGGCAGTCTTTGAGGTCATTGCACTGCTGCGTGAAGTACCATTAAATATGTTTTGAGGCATTTTGTTGTATTTGAACAGAAAATATGTTTCCCTACACTTCAGAATTCATGCTATTGCTGCCATTCGCAGTTACATCATCATGGAAGTGAGCCAGTTCCAGTGGCAGCCATGAAAGTGAGCCAGTTCTTTTTTTCCATACATTTTCTTGCCATCACTCTGGTACATGTTAATATTTGTCTCATCTGTACACAGTACCTTTTCTCAGAACTCTGTAGGCTCTTTTAGGTACTTCTATGCCTTTCTGTGATTTAGGCTAACTACTGTTTTTGCACCTTGAAGTCCAGCCTCTATAGTTTGGCTGGTGATGTATTCTATGAATGGCGGTAGCTGACACATCCATGCCTACCTACTGGAGAGTGGTCCTGATCTCAAACAATTGTTTTTTCTTAATAGTGGTGAGCATTTTTTGGTCATCCATTTTAGAGACCTTCCTTAATCTCGCCAGTCATTTGGCATTGCTAAGCTAACCTGTGCTTTCTATTTTTTAAATGTACCAAACTGTTTATTTTGTCACAGCTAATGGTTATGTTTTTGATTAATTTATTTTGAAGTATCTGCCTCAAAATGGCCAGCTTGATTTGCATTGACACTCTTTGGCACTAATGTTGTGAGACACAAGCAACCGCAAATGCAAAGCTTAGAATTGAGACTACACAGTATATTATCAGCTCTCTAGTGCGTTCACTAAGAATATAAAAACACCTGCCTAAGAGCTGTGAAGCTAACTGGCAAAAATGCATTTGGCAGAGTAGAATTGGGGGATGTATGAGAGTATGAATAAAACATACTGTAATTTCTATATAATTCATCGTACAATACCCTCCAATTAAAGATGAGACACACCCCTTTAACCTCATAGCCATTTAATCATTTCAAATCAGCCAAAAAACAATGAATCTGTACTTAGAGTTCACTCTCTATGTGTTTTACTGTTGGATTTTACATTAGCAAATCATTAGTTGTACACTATCCCAGGAAGGGTTGGCACAATGCTGCACAATTCAGATCCTCCCAACAAAAATATCACAGCAAATCAGAAAATAGTTACTGAAGTGAACCATTCCCATCTCTCAGACAAAACCATTGGAATGTGCAAAATGATGTGGAATACTGAAAATAATGGACATGGCAGAAGGTCAGTGCACTAACCAAGAGCAGACTACTCGTCAGTCAACAATGTCTGTCCTAGAAAATGGTCATGACTGGCATGGGAATGTTTATCTCTGTAAACAGTTGATTAGTCTGGACAAGGAGCATGACTCAGTACAGATGGTAACAGACACTTCTCTCCTGATAAAGGGGAAATCCCTCCCCTGTATCCTATTTACTACGGTCTGGACCCGATAAGGTCTGATGATGTCTAAACCCCTGAGATTGACACTGCACTGCTAACAAGTAACGATAAAAATTATATAAGCAGTGATCGTGCCAGAAATAATATATATATATATATATATATATATATATATATATATACACATATATATATATATATATATATATATATATTAGAAAATATCCAGCAAACATCAGAGTCAAAGCTCACTCACATTTTTTACATTTTAGTCATTTAGCAGATACTCTTAGCCAGAGCAATGTACCATTAGTGCATTCATCTTCAGGTAGCTGGGTGAAACAACCAAAAGACATCAGTACTACTTAAGCCTTACTCAGTAAAGTAAGCTGTCCGCAAAGTCAGTCCTAAAAAATGGCTGGTTGGTGGGGTATTTTTGATACGATTTTTGATACTCTTCAAGAACTTATGGTTTTAGAAGTTATCGAAAAATGGACAAGGGCTACGCTTCCCTAGCTTCAATGAGTAGTTGTGTCCCTCATTCGGATGCCAGGACAGAAGTGATGTCACTGTCACAATGTGGACAAGATATTATCCAGCTGTTATATCTATATACATCACTATTTGACATAATGCAGCCTGTTGTAAGCTATTACCTGAAACTTGTATACGTTTACAAAAGTTCACAAAGTTCTGTTGTCAGGCCAAGCAGGCATTTATTGAGATATGACTAAAGCCCTTGGAAGAGGAAGACAAATAGGGACCGCAATGTGATTATAAGTCAAATAAGCTAGTGCGTCTAATATTTCAGTTTGCCATTTCAAAGACTTGGTAAAATATCACAATTGGGCCAATTTGTTCAATATTCGCTGATGAGGTGGTATGGCCTCTGACCCCACACATTCCTGCTGTTTGAACCTCTTAAGTGTAGCCACGTAAAAGCCACTGCAAGAGAGATCAATAATAACAGATGCCACTCTAGCTGTGACTATTGGAAATTGTATCGGCCACCCATGAATAAACAAGTGAGTAATACTGCTGGAGAACCGCCAGTTCACCTTCAAATGAAAACCTTGCATCCTCTGGTAAAAAGCGAATAAAAAAAAGTATGCTGTTGTGTGGCATATGGGACGACTGCTAGTGGCAGACCAAACTTAAAATAGTAACACCTGCTGTAAACCACAAAGCCAAGGCCTGGAGAACAACAGATTAACAAAAGGTAGAGGGAGAGGGAGAGGCCGTCTCTTGGAGATGAAAGACCTCGCCGAGAAGGCTTTTCTTCTTTTGATCAAAACAAGAATCAGACGACCGAGAGCAAAGGGAACCTGCCATACCGTGGCTACGTTCAAAAGCCACACCTGCTCTTTGCAGTGGATGTCTCTTCACTCCTCGTGCACAGACGAAACAACACACACACACACACACACACACACACACACACACACACACACACACACACACACACA
>JACXGI010013698.1:0-20429 GCA_016801175.1 Esox masquinongy | reverse complement strand
TTTCGCAAATGAAAAGAAATTAGCCAGATGGATGAAACTACCCAGGTTGTTCACAATGATTCATCAACAGAAGAACAACAGCCAAGATTTCGAATTGGAAGCCCGACCACACCAATGTGTGGTCACTTTCAGCTAAACCCTGACCACTGACATGCTTAGACCTGTCAGCTCTGGTCCCAGTTATCCATGTTGGATTCTGCTGTCAACCCTGCACGGTCACTCTGTGAGGCTCAGGCCCCGGAGTGTCCGTCTGTAGCAGGGAGACTGACATTAAACTGAACCCAGCTGTGGGACCTGAGGAGGAGGGTCAGTAAGTATGTGGTCAGTTGTGGAAACGCCATATCTCTGAGAGGAAAGCAAGAGGTGAAAGCAAACTGCAGAATGTTGTAACTGTCTACTGATGTCAAATCTTAATTTGGGCCAGTTTTTTTTTACAACGGCAGGAATATTGTCAGGTCCTGGCATTGTAGGCCTGCCGTGCCGGTGATATCCAACGCCCTCACTCACTCCTGGGTCACGGGCACCTGTTTGTCGTTATTGCCCTCACCTGTGTTCCTGGTCGCTGTCCCCATTTAAGTTCTTTCTTTCCTAATGTGTCTTGTCAGTCTTTGTTTGGTTACATCCAATGTAACGTTGTTCTCTGCTGTTCTGTCCTGTCCTGTGATTTATCTGTTTTGTTTTGTCTTAGTTTTTAAATTAAACGTCCTCTGTTCTCCCTGCACATGTGTCCTGCCTCCATGCAACAGTGTTACAAATATAATCCTGCCGTAACAGGAAAAAATACATAATTATTTAATTGAATTTGATTTTTTCTGGATTATCAAATGTTTTTGTAAGGGAAAAGTTTCAGTGGGGGAAATTACAAACTTGAGAAGTCTCAAACACCTCATCATACAATATAAGTTTAAAATGTCTTGAATTACCAGCATGTTATTCAGCTATAGGGAAATTAAATAAAGGTCTTATTGTACTGCCATTTTCCTCGTTATTGCAATTATTTGGGTGGAATTTTTTGTGTGGAAAAACAGACCGTTTCAAGGCTTGCTGTGTTGCGACACACCCTGATCATGTGGGGTGTTGTGATGTATCTGGTTGTCCTGCCATTTCCCACTTGGTTTGGGAAAACCTTGGACATGCATGTGTGCGTGTGTTTGCCAACACCTAATTTATTGTTAGCTCCAGACGGGTAGGCTTTAGCTGTATGGCACTCAGATATTCTGATGTAACGTGTGGTTTGGACTTTGGTGTCATATCTCTCCGTATCTGGTCCATTTTCTCAGTAGTCTGACTGGAGGTTTAGTTCTCTGCGGAACAGTAGGTGACATTGTGCACTATCTTCTGCAGTTCCTGGCTAGGTGCCTGGTGCCATTTGTCTCTCTCTGATTTGCTGTGGGAAGAAGGTTGTAAATGTGTTGTCACATGGCCACGGCTGTTAATTCCCGGTGAGCTCTCTGATTTTTGTCATCAAGGTGCCGCCACCCCTCATGTCATATTGAACAGTCAGTTTACTAATGTACTGCGGTTCATGTGGTTAGATTCCCCGGTCGACGCCCATATTGGGTAATGTTGCTGTGATAGTCCAGTTGACCCAGGACAGACTGCTTTATGAGGACATTAAAGCTCTAGTCCCATTGACCCAGGACAGACTGCTTTATAAGGACATTAAAGCTCTAGTCCCATTGACCCATGACAGACTGATTTATAAGGACATTAAAGCTCTAGTCCCATTGATCCAGGACAGACTGCTTTATAAGGACATTAAAGCTCTAGTCCCATTGACCCAGGACAGACTGCTTTATGAGGACATTAAAGCCGTGGTCCCACTGACCCAGGACTGGCTGCTTTATAAGAACATAACAGCTACAGTCAGGCTGCACCACACACTGCATGCCCCCGCTGTCATGCTTATGAGTTGCTGCTGACAAGTTGGTCTCAGGGGGTTGATGCTATCTTGAGAAGTGTCAGTCAGAGTTTCCAGGTCTGTGTTGATCCTGTGGTTTAGAGACACTCATCGGTTGCCATCCCGCTGTTTCATCACACTTAGAAACCGTGGTTGTTTCCTGTATGTCACCCTATTCCGCCCATTAGTTTGGCCAGGGTCCTAGTGCGCTATCCAGGGAGTAGGTTGCGGTTTGGAACACAACCCATGTGATTCATAGGTCTAGAGGTCCATATCAGGCTATTTCCTCCGTAATGGATCAACAGGCCATCGGAGGAGGGCACCCGGACATCGATTCGTGGCACACATTCACAGGCCGGCTAATTGCACTGTGAGTAATGGAACCGTAATGAACTGTGACCCGACAGCGCACGGCAGGTTGGCCCCAGCCGGACCAACAGCATTGATCAGATGGAGCTAGTCCACATTACTGTCCAGAGCTGCTGGGAAAGACTAGACTCAGAGTGTGTTCCAAATGTGGCCCCTATTTCCCATGGGGCTCTGGTCAAATGTAGTGCACAGTGGATAGAGAATAGGGTGCTATTGGGAGTGGGCCATGTCTTTCTGACAGCTTCTGGTCACGTGATTGGCAGACGGTAACTGAATCCTGCATTTTTTTTGTGCGATTGGTTGAGTCTGGGCCTGCAATTTTATATAATAATTTCTGCATACTTCTGTCATAATTGTTTGCAGTAGTATGTAATTATGTTGGAAGAGTATGCTCTCTGGATCTGCATGGTAGAAAGCTGAACAGCATTCCCCAAATTATCTAATCTGTTTTTTGGATCAGTCAGAATCCTATGAACATGTTCTCTCGACAACAAGCCGATGGACTGCATGCTAGTTTTGCTTGTTAAATGTTTGGATTAGTGCCTCCGGCATGCAGAGAGAGCACCTCAGCCTAGTTCTTTGCCAGCCATCTTTTGGCAGTTCAACATACTGTAGGCACCATCTTCTTCTTTCTCTGCTCTGCAGTGATTGTGGCACCGATAAATAGAGATCTAATGTCCCGTTTATTACTTTCAGTCATAGATAGTTTTACCAAGCCTGCCTGCTTGTCTTGTGTGTGTTGGTTTCACTATAGCTCAGTTTGTCCTTGTCCTAGTTACATCTGCGGCTTGTCAATATTGGTGTGATGATGAAGAGGGGGTGGGGTGTTGCTGGTGAGAGGAACGGCAGAAAAATGGTTACAGATGCTGTATCTTAATTCGTTCATCCTGTTGTTGCAGGAATGTTGTCAAACGGCAAGAAATCGCAAACGTGTGGTGCATTGGAAGTCTAGAAAGGCAAAAAGGGAGAGAAAGATGGACAGAGGAGAGATAGACTGATGAGAGAGAGACAGATTAGAGAGAGAGACAGGTGAGAGAGAGACAGACTAATGTGGGGCAGATCCGCTGCGCAGCAGGTAAACCGGGTTACTAGCCGCCTTGACGCGTCTTTCAGAATTTTCTGCTGTTACGTCTGAGGCCCAGTGCCGCAAATCCCTTTATAGCGTGTCTGGAGTCCCGAACAATGGGCCCCTGTGAGGAGACTCTGGGTTCTGTCTGGAGGGGTGAGTCCCAGAACAATGAGCTGCCTCCAGGCCCTGTTCCGCATTGTTGTTAACCAGCTCGCTTCCCGTCATGGCGTTGCAAATCGGCTAATAGCCGCGCCTCCACAGCACTTGTCCTGACACCCTGGAGAGACGCCACACCTCTCAACCGGCCAGTGGTGGGTGGTCCTCCTCTGGACCACACCCCACTCCCACGCTGTGGTCAGAACCACACAACCCTCCCACGCTGGGGTCAAGACCACACAACCCTTCCACGGTAGGGTCAGGATCACACACCCCTCCTACGCTGGGGTCAGGACCACACACCCCTCCCACGCTGGGGTCAGGCCCATACAACCCTCCCACACTGAGGTCAGGCCCACACAACCCTCCCACACTGGCTCTTGGCCAGGACGTGCACGACAGACCATGCATTAGGGCTCCCGGGATATGCTGATTGATAGCCCCTTGTGTTCCGTAGCTCCTCCCACAATGTGAGGCTGATGCTGTAGCTCCTCCCTCTCTGTGAGGCTAATGCTATAGCTCCTCCTACTCTGTAAGGTGGATGCTGTAGCTCCTCCCACTCCGGGAGGCTGACGTTGTCGCTGCTCCCACTTGGTGAGGCTGATACTGTAGCTACTCTCACTGTGAGGCTAATGCTATAGCTCCTCCTACTCTGTAAGGTGGATGCTGTAGCTCCTCCCACTCCGGGAGGCTGATGCTACCTGACATCACTAGCCCGGGGGTAATAACAGTCAGCCGCAGATTGGTTTCTGGTTTGGCAACTGGAATTCAATTCAAATAAAAAGTACCGTCAATAATACATTCATTAATAATGCAATGGAAATTGATCCCCACTAATCCCCAAAATGAAAATCAGACATCAGTTTAACCCAGCCTGTCCTGTTGATTGAAGACATGGGCCCGGTCCCCGACTGCTGCTATTGGACCGTAAATGTGGCTATGAGCTGAACGTCCAGCTGGATCAGACAGCTGTGCGCCACAAGTCAAGACCACTGATGACCGAGTGCCTGTGTTGGTCTGGGAGTGTGGGGTTAAGTTGACATAACAGATGACCGAGTGCCTGTGTTGGTCTGGGAGTGTGGGGTTAAGTTGACACAACAGGCTCAGTAAACCTGTGGATTAGACTGACCTGGAGCCTGTCAGCGGACTGCCTCTATGCGAGGCCAAGGGCTAAGTGCTGTCTGAGAAGAAGAGAGCCTATTCTTTAACAGCCGTGTGGCAAACGGGTGGGTGGCCGGGGAGACAGACGCCTTTTTGCTGCTCTCAAGCGGAGGCAATGATTGGTTACTTGGCGACACCACGGAGGTTCCATTGCTCACCTGCAGCGATGACGCATCCTGTCCATCATATCCCTCGGTTCTAAATCCTGTTCTGCTTCCTGTTTCTCCCTCTGATGTAACAGGCTGTGGAGCCAATGGCTGTGGAGCCATGCTAATCCCTGTGTCATGACGCCACGCCCCCCTCCCTCAGTCTATCTATAGCCCTGGTCAGGAGTAGACTGTTGCCTGGTGATGCTGTCTGCCGCGGATTCCGGTTCTAGTGCTTCCAGCATCACACCTGAGACGTGCTCGTCATGTCAGGTTATGTCACGCTGTCGTGTCAGTCTCCAGCTAGGACGTCCAGCCCACCACCATTTAAAGGGGCGGTGTTGTTACTCTCTCGGGGCTATTGGGAGTAGACAGAGAGGGTTCATGATAACAAAACGAGGTTCAGACAAGCATGAGAGTGAGGAGGGGACGTTGGGGAGAAGGGGAGAGGGTTACTGACCCTGGATGGGAGGGGAAGGAGGGAGAGGGGAAGGAGATTAAGAGGACGACGTGGAGGAGTAGATGTAAGAGTAGAGGAGAGGGTCAGTGATGAGGGAGGAGGATGAGGTGTGGTAGAGGATGTGATGGGCAGGGGGAGGATGGAAGAGAGGGGAGGATGGAGGAGAAATGAGGGATTCTCCACAGGCCCCGTGTTTGTTCATCACTGTTGCCAAGAATCTCCTCCCCCAGCCGGCTAAGAGGTAGAAGGTAGACAGGGGCAACAGGGATGGAGAGAGACCGACAACAGAGATGAGCTTCAGTAAAAAATTCAGCACACTGCATTATACTGGAGCTGACTGAAATGGAGTGGCATGTCTGTGGAACGGCGTGTCTGTCCCAAACTGCGCCCTGTTCTCTTTATTGGATACTGTGTTTTGCCCGGACTCTTGGGCTCTGGTGAAAAGTAGCGTGCAGGATAAGGAGTAGGGCGCCATTTGGGACACGGTGAATGCACCGCAGCTGTATCGATCCCGTGCCCTGTGTTGATCTCTGTGGGCCTGGTTGTATTTAGAACAGGCCGAGTTGCGTCCCAAACCGCCCGAACCCCTTGTTGCCTACGTAGCGCACTGCGTCCGACCAGGGCTCTGGTGGAGGATATTGCACTGTGCAGGAAGTGGGATGCAATTTGGGATGAAGCCTGGGGCTCCATAACCAGCCTGGGGTGTCAGTCAGTCAGGTGCACTGTAGCACGAAACACATTGTTACAGCTACTGATGTGCCAAGTCATTGTAGGAACCTAAGCTCTCTCTCTCTCTCTCTCTCTCACTTTGCATTGAGAGGGGCGGAGAGTTGTGAAGCTAGTTAATTGGTGTGTGTGTATGTGTGAGTGTCGTGTCTTGTGTGTCTTGTGTTCTGATGCACAGCCTGTTTCAGCCGTCAGAGTTCATTCTGCACCGGTTCCACTCCATTTAACAACATATTTTCCTGTGTGTATGTCTCTTTGGGAGTATAAAAGAAATATGTCCCTCCCAATAGGGAGTGTCTGTGTGTGTGTCAGGAGTTAGTGTCCTCTCTATGTGACAAACACCCTTCAGCTCCTTAGTGGCTCACTTTCCCCTTTAAACTCGTCATGTAAAAAGTATTTGACGTAACACACACATTCACTCTGCCTCTCTTCTCTGTCTCTCTTCTCTCTATGTCTCTCTTCTCTCTCTGCCTCTATTCTCTCTTTGTCTCTCTTCACTCTCTGTCTTTCTTTTTCTCTCTGTTTGTCATTTTTTGTTTCTCTGTTTCTCTTTCTCTCTTCTCTATCTCTCTTCTCTCATCTCTCTCTCTCTCCAATCTGTCTCTCTCTCTGTCTCTCTCCTCTGTCTGTTTTCTCTCCCTTTATGATCTCAGAGAGGCTAGCTGTATAATCTAATGACAGTGAAAAAGCAAGATATTACAGAGAACCCCCTTCATTGGCCTCTTGGGGACCCCCAGCCAAAACCCAACCAACGCCCGACCACACATGCACACACAGAAACACACACTAGCACACTAAAACTTCTACTTAAAATCTAATGTCCTCAAGCAAAACGAGCTGGCTCCGTCTGTGTTTTTCCAGAGCCTTGCTCGTGTGCTTGAATTATTTGGAAAGCGATGGAGAATACTTTGAGGTCATAGACCTAGATCTCTAGATGAAATATGAGACCTTGTTTGTGGCCCGAATTGCATTCTGTCCCCCCATGTAGTGAATAAACCATTGACCATGGCTGATAGGGATATGATCCTGTAGTTCTCTACACAGGGGAAGGCGTAGCATTTTGGACAGAGCACCTTTTTCCCATTCCCGTAGCCCCTAGCCAATCTCACAGAATGACTCAACCTTAGCTAGCATGGCTCAGTTTTATGCAAGCTGACACAGATGAAACAGCACAGCAAGCCTAGGCGACACATCAGGTTGTTCCAGCCGTAGTTATATTTTCGGCCTGATCTTGTTGCACGTTGTGTGTGCTACACCTGAGCTGGCCTCCGGCTAAACACACATCGTCTCAATCAGTGTCTCTCTCTCTGGACTCTCCGTTGTTAGATGACCTCATTCTGAGGGTGTGTATGTGCGTGTTACTAAGATTCTATCTTATCTTACTGGTGCATTGTAATCTACTTGATATCTAGCTCCGACTACGAGTTATATCTGTGCACCAATTAGTGTTGCTCCATGCTTTTTCTGTTGCTGTGTTTTTCCCACAAGGCCTTAGGAGTAAAGTCTGGAAGGCTGATGCCAGCTAGCTTTGCTTATTTTACTGTTAGCCCCATTTATTCTCGCCTTGTCTGTGGGCTCTGGCAATTACAGCAAGTTAATAACATTCTTGGAAATGTTTGTCCAGTTAATTTCTGCTGGGAATGGTAATACGATGATGATCATCGTTGTGATAGCTATGGAGTTGGATTGATAGCTATAGAATTGGATGGTGAGTATTAGGGGCAATTTAAATGCATATGAGTTTGTCTTCACGTCCAGATACCTGAAAAATGAGAACCTTCTTCTTCCCCTTCCTTCCATTATCTTGCTCTGTCTGTCTGTCTGTCTGTCTCTTAGCTGTCTGTCTGTCATGCTCTCAGCTCTGTCATGCTTTCAGCTCTATCTGTCTGCCTCTCAGCTCTGTCTGCCTCTCAGCTCTGTCTGTCTCTCAGCTCTGTCTGCCCCGTCTCTCAGCTTTGTCTGCCTGTCTCTCAGCTCTGCTCTGTTATGACCTGCCTTGCTTTATCGTCTCTGTTGTCAGTGCCAGCAGTCTCCCTTTGGTTTCTGGCGCTGACTGAAATGGTACCCTGTTGCTTGTAACGGTGTGCTTGGGCCTGGTCAGAAAGTGGGCGCTATGTGGGGAATAGGCAGACATTTAGGACATCGCTGAGTGCCCTAACCCAAACAGCATGTTGGAGTATGGAGACCAGCCTTTCTGGTCCATCTTATCTGTCTCTGGCTCTGGGGATTGGCTGAGAGCCAGTAGAGCCTCATGGAGGGACGGATGTCTGTACAAGGCCAAGACCCGGTCTCAGAGGCTCCACACTCATTCAACCTGCTCTGTGAGACTTCTGGCGAATGTCCTTCCTGATGTCCGGCAACTGTGCAGGATGTGTGGCTGGGCCCGGCTCGCCACGGCTTTGTCTTGATCTCCTCGGCAGTGTGTAAGGAGTATCGGTGTGTACGTGTTAGATGACCCAAGGCCCGGTCAGTATGAACAGCTGTGTGTCTGCTGGGCGCCTTGTTTGTTGGCACCGCCGCCATGTCTGGCCTGGGATCTTTCGGTCGTGTTTTGCTCCTTTCTGGTTTACTGAACTGGTTTGCCAAGTTTCACAAATTGTCCCTCAGCCCTCAGAGTGTAGTAGGAGGACAGTCCACACATAAAGGGCTGTCGTCCACACTCAGATTCTAATTGTGAAGTCCCTCTTTATCTGTACAAGCTGCTCTTCTGTCTCAGAGTAAACAGATCTCTTGCCGGATAGAACCATTAGCATTCTATTTTAGGATTCAGTCCTGTGGATTGGAATGTTCCACGGTGGAATGTGACCACATAAAGACATTTGGACCAGCGAGGATCCGTGCCTATCCAAAAGTCGTTCTGGTCGAGTGGCTGTGATGTAAGGTCTGCACGGAGGGTCCGCTAGCAGCAAGCTAGAGGAAGGGGATCACACAGGCGTGGCCTCGTAGATCTGCTGTTGTCAAGCATCTCCTGGGTGGCCTTCCAGACACCAGCGCGGTGACATGGCATTGCTCTCCGATGTGCTGCGCTCCCAAGTGTTAAAGGATCAGACGTTACAGGACAACAGAAGCCAAACGCACCAGTTCTCCCATGGTGTTTACTCAGTGTTTCACACAGCAAAACCATCTGAGGTTATTTTCCTGTGAACAACCCAGTCCTTTGTACTGCCATGCATCCATGCCTTTTAAAAGTTGCAGTGGGCTATATTTAAGCAATAAGGCATGAGGGGGTGTGGTATATGGCCAATTAACCATGATTAAGGGCTCTTCTTAGACACAAATTGCAGAGTGCCTGGGCACAGTGCTTTACTGGGGTATATTGGCAATATACCACAGACATCCAAGATGCTTTATTGCGATTATTAACTGGTTACCAGCATATTTCAGCGCAGCTGATGTTGTCCTCGTTTGGTGTGAATGAATGAAGATCACTTCCTGTCTCACCCCATGAGATCACTTCCCGTCTCACCCCACAAGATCACCTCCTGTCTCACCCCACAAGATCACCTCCTGTCTCACCCCACGAGATCACTTCCTGTCTCACCTCAAGAGACCTCCTGTCTCACCCCCTGATCACCTCCTGTCTCACCCCACGAGATCACTTCCTGTCTCACCTCAAGAGACGGAGAAGTTGTGCCCCCCCCCATTAAATGTCTCCCTGGCTTCTCATTGATCTGTTCCCGAAACACCATGCTAATCTCTACACAAAGACAGAATGAGATTACTTCTTTCTCAAATGGGTCAGGGATCTGCCATGTCACCCGCGGTACTTTCTTACCGGGAACCCGGGATCTGTTCAGCCCCATTCATTTAGTGTGATATAAAAGGCATTGTCTTTGTCAATTCTCTACATACCATCCCGGAGACTACGCAGCGGGCCTTTTTTTTGTTAAATGACCTACATTTCCACTTTAAGTGAGGCCTGGAGATGTCTGTACAGCACAGAAACTGTATGCAATGCCGGGTCTTTTGTCATCCTTTATGGAATTACAGCACTCTGGTCATCTCCTCTGTGTTTGGGTCTGTAGTGTGATTGGACCATATGCCTCCATATAGATCTGTACAGAGATCTGTGTGTGGATATCTGTCTGTCTTTGTTTTTCTCTCTGTCTTTCTCTCTCATGGTCTTTTTCTTTGTGTCTCTCTGTCTCTTTCTGGTGGGTCTTTGGTGAGATTACTACACAACCAATCTCACTTGGTTGTGTAGTAAGGAAGGCAGTGGGTTGAACATTAGGGTCAGAGAGCTCCGTGGAGTTAGAGGCCTCACACACACACGCACACACACACACACACAGACGCACACACCCACACACAGACACACACACAGAGGCACACACAGTGAGCCTCCCTGCATCATGACTGTTTATTCTTGACCTTCTCTGAGGACAACCTGAGGCTGTTTCATGTTAGCAGTGAACGAACACTGTAACTGTATTGCAGAGAAAATGACATGCTGGCAAATGTTTCTGTTAATCCATAGATCTCTATTTGCAACCGTCTGTCTGATGTATTTATAACCGTCTGTCTGATTAGTTTCATAATATTTCACATGAAATACTGAACATTACATTTAAATGTAAATGCGGAGCATATTATTTATGCTACACATTTGCATTGTCTGTCAGTTGCGTATCAAAATATTTTGCATGTTTTGCTAGTGTTTGCTAGCGTTCTTAGTAAACTGTTGTTGCCTGGGGGGAAAGTGTACATAGCTTAGTTCAATTGGACAGTTTTTTGTCCTGGGACTACTTGGGTTATAGAGCGCCCATTTTTCAAATTTAGTTTTCGCTTTCCTCCTGACCTTGGCTGTTTTGGCCATTCTAGCTGCCAAGAGGCAGAGAAAAATAAAATAACTTTTTTTTCTTCTGCAACCACCAACCACAGCAGCTGGCTGTCAGTGAGTGTAAATTAGATCTGCTGGCCCTTTGCTAATCATCAGATGGGAGGAGCAAAGGAGGTACGAGACTATGGTGGGGCCCAGCCGGGGTCGGGTAACTGATTCATTAAAAATGCAAATTATTCCTTAATCAAGCATTGCGAGCTGCCCCTATGCATGGATATGAGGAAGCTGAACTGGTTCTCTCAGGCCTGGTGTAGTTCGGCAGAGTGGCGTAAAGATACAGCTGAACTGGTTCTCTCAGGCCTGGTGTAGTTCGGCAGAGTGGCGTAAAGATACAGCTGAACTGGTTCTCTCAGGCCTGGTGTAGTTCGGCAGAGTGGCGTAAAGATACAGCTGAACTGGTTCTCTCAGGCCTGGTGTAGTTCGGTAGAGTGGCGTAAAGATACAGCTGAACTGGTTCTCTCAGGCCTCGTGTAGTTCGGCAGAGTGGCATAAAGATACAGCTGAATTGGTTCTCTCAGGCCTGGTGTAGTTCGGCAGAGTGGCGTAAAGATACATGTGCGCAAAAGTAAGATGGGCTGAGTCTAAAAGGGCGACCAAATATTGTTCAATGTGCGCTCCTTTTTCCCGACAGAGCTCAGGGAGCACATTTGGACACACACTCTGTTCTGTGTTTGGCCTCAGTCACATCGCTTACCGGCAGAACTACACAACTAAACACACATGCCTAGAAGAGAAGCGAGGACAGCTGGAATGAAGCGTGTAGAATCCCCTTCACAACTCTGAAGTATTCAACAGCAAGACTGAAGCCACGTGTGTGGAGGGAAAAAAAACATACCGGCGCAGTCTGTTGATTGGGGTTGAGTGTCGTACAACAGTGAATTGCTCTGCAGTGACGTGTTGAACTCTTCAACTGTGTTTGTTACCGGTTGTTTTGTGAGTTTTCAGAAACGCATTGGGCTCGGCGGGCATCCCAAACGGCCCTCCGTTCAGCATCTAGTGCACTACTAAAGACAGAGCCCTACGCGGCACTGGGAACGGGATGAAGTGTCGTTTAGGATGCCAGTCCCTGGGGATTGTGCTGTGCTGCATTCCAGCAGAACAATGGAACAAAACTTCTCCTCATGTGCGTTTTGTAATCCGCGGTCTTACACAAAGTGTGTATGTGTGCTTTTGTGTGTGGGGGTGGTGTGTGTCTGTGTTCTCATACAAAGAGATTATTGATCAATGACGAGAACCAATCGCATTGTTTTGTTGAGGATACCAGCTACTGAGGTGCGTTCCAATTTCCACGTGTAGTGCGCTTGGTTTTGACAGGGCTTATATGGCTTGGATTGAAAGTAATACACTACATAGGGAATAGAATACCACTTGTGATACGGACAGGCTTTATACACAACAGGTGACTTTAGAACCACAGATGGGGGTTGAAATATGTGGGAAACCCTGTCTATTCAAAGAACATCTTTCTGGAGTGGTCCCTTAAACACACACACACACACACATACACACTAGTTGTGAGTGATGTTCTAGGACTGGAGATGATTATTCCGTCAGATTCTGAAACTACGGGAAGGACACGCCCCAACCGCAATCTTTTATAGTGTCATTTTCACCAAATGAAATAGTATGTTTTAGGGATGCACCCGATAACAAAATTCTTGGCTGATATAGGTAGCCGATATTCAGTCGGGCGCAGTTGGATGATGTCGACACCAATGTTTTGTCATTTTCGTACCTGTGTGCCCTGGCATGAAGTCAATAAACATGTAGCTTCTGATAATGCTTCTAATTTCAATAAATGAAAACCCAAATCATACAAGAGCTATCTTTCTATTTATTCTAGTAAAAGGCTAAAAAAAAAAAAAACAATAAATAGAAACACTTGAGATTATATGATGAAAAAATAAATTAATTATCTTTCTGTGATTGTACATTATACAATGCCTGGATATACATTTAGTAAATAAGTATTATACTTTATCAACAACACCGCAATACATAAATAAAAAAAATAGGACTTATGACTGGAGTGAAAAAAACAATAGACGAAAGCACAATTGGTCAGTAATAATTGGCCGTTTCAAAGCAACTGGGCAATGCTGATTATTCATTTATTTGCCTGTAAACGGCCAATTCTGATTACAGGCCGTTACATCGTGGTCACCCCTATTATGTGTAAATTGTGTTGTTGTTTATCCGGGGGAACTTGGTAGTTCCTATGAGCAGGGCTTAGGGGGAAGTAGACCCACAGCTGGCTGTGCAGCTGACAGGCTTTCTGTTATTGTGTTTTTAGTAATTGTTTTGTTCTGGTGCTCGGTCCTCTTTCCTTGTGCTATTCTCCGTTTGAAATTAGAAACGGTAAAAGGTGCTTTTCGTTTTCATCGAACGTTACATTTGGCCCATATTGACTTGGTTAATTGAATATTTGAAACAGAATCCTTTGGGGAGGATCGATCTTTCAGCTTTAACTGAAGTGTGTCTACCAAGGCCCCATTCTCACCATACACGGCTCGTTGTTCTTTTTCTCTCTCTCTCTCTCTCTCTCTCTCTCTCACTTTTTCTCTCTCTCTGTCTCTCTGTTCGCACCTGTTCATGGAACCCCTCCCTCTTAACATCTGCTATTCCATTAGTAACCTGCACACTGATCAATATCTCAGTCTGGTCACGATAATCTCTCACGGATGGCAATTTACAATTAAAATGTCAAAATACAATTACCTGATTGTGAAAACTAATTTGCCTGCAATTTAATACAAGAGAATTTAACCTCAACACCATTCTTGCTAACGCTAAAAAAAGAGAATTTGTTTGACCTGCTGTGACTGATGTGTGGTTGTTTATGACCCTGGAGATGCGCGATGCGCGACGTGCGTCATATATAGGCAACCAGGCGTGTCTGAGACGATTCCCCCTTGACTTTCTCTGGAAAATAAATAAATAAATGCAAATGTGAATGTAAAAATAAATATCCCCACAAACATGCTGCATATTATTATACTAATGAGATCCACCACTGAAAAAAGAGCACATTTCTAGCTTGGCTATTATTTTGTAAAACTATCCTACAAACATACTGGACTGTAGTTTAAGACAGTGAAATAGAAATTGCAAAGTAGTAAAATTACAGAAGTAGCTTTGGATACCCATTTGAAATACATTAGAGAGACAATCCCCATATCTGACATGACTGCTGTGTCTTCTTCATGTCCTGCACAGTGCTATTTTAGGGTTTTCTTCTCGGCTGTTGGTCTTTATACCCAGACGTGGGTGTGGCAGGACAACAGGGCGTGTAGCTGTGAACCCGTCTTCTCGCATTCACTCGGCACGGCGCTTGCTGCTATGTCTTATGTCTGTAAGTGTGTGTACTGGTTGGTGACTAAACCACAGGTAACCCTCTGCGTAACCAGTCACTACCATCATGTGCTGAAACATTACAGGAAGGATAATCAGAGGTTGTTATTTGTCGTTTTATGTAGCTGGGTCTTCTACAGTTCCGCCAAGCAACTTGGTACTGGTTTCAGAGTTTGGGTTTCAATCGGGTCTTGCAGTGGTTCGCTGGTTGTAAAGCAAAGTGGGACACCCAGTCTGGTCTTACGGCGTATCATCTAATCTGTTTTACTATGGAAAACGTTGATAGCTAAAGGTTGAAGGAGTTAGAGGGATTGAATATTGAGGGGAAATGAATGGTTTAGTCCTAGTTCTTTTATTAGATAGCCTAACCTTCTACACTCCACTAATACTGAGTAATTATCAGACATTCTTTGATCATTTCTTTACAGGTTTTTGAATTTCTGTTGATTATAGAAAAGTTGAAATTACTTGCTTAATTTCCTTTTGAATGAAAATAAATAAGTTCCTCTGACTTTAAATTGACAGAACTAGGGTAATACTGAGTCATTCCCAGACTTGTTTCTTTAAATCACTTAATTTGAAGATATTAGAATTTTTTTCAGGTTCATTTGCCTTTTACTTTTCTGGTGATAGAGCTTAAGTCATCAGTTAATTTCATTGTGTTGCCGTGCAAACATTGTAATTATTATCATCCACAACCTGAACAACAAACTGTTATGTGTCAAGTAATTATCAGAAGGTAATAGTATTCATTGCTTGCAAGTGTTCGTTAGTAAATGGACACATTGCTTTCAGAAAGAGTTTCTATAGTAACAGAGGAAAATAGCACCTATGCCACCATAGCATCAACTTCAACTAATGCAGAGTAAAAATATTCTCCAGAGAAGGGTTGAGAATCAGTATCCAGAATGGCCCAGTGTTACCAGATGAAGGTAATTGATTTTTGATACGGCATTGTAATTAGTGCACCAGAGGGCTCTGGGTTAATTAAGAGTAGGCCACTATATATACGAAACAGCATGTCGCTATTTCAGTTGACAATACTTTACTGAAATATCTAGATGTCCAGGAAGCCGTGTCCCTTCATTTCTGGGTAACGGGTTAGGACAGGGACAGTCAAAGACAGCTTGTGCATTGCATCCCAAATGGCCCCCTAAACACACTAAAATGCTCTTCTTTAACTATAGTGCAGTATAGAGGAGTAGGGTGCCATTCGAGAAGCAGCCCCGGGGCATAAAGGAAATCCGAGGAGCCCACAACCATAGACAGAGCCGATACATCGTCCTGAGAGACGGACCCAGGGTGGCATCGTGGCGACTCATCTTACACCGGGGGCTGTTTGTCACTTTCAATAAAGATTTGGGGTTTTGAATCCTGCTGCTCTTTTTTTACTGAGCCGGCCAAGAAGAGCGAATGTCACTGAATGAGTGACTAGAAAAAAACTAGCAGATGATGGACGGAAACGACAACAAAAACAAAAAACATATCAAAATGACAATCTGTTTCATTTAGATAGCAGGGAAATAGTAGAAGTAGCGGGTTGTTATGATTTCAATACTTATAATTTGTAATACTGTTTTTGTTGTTGTCGGTACATTCAACTAACACAAAAAGGCAATAGCTGCTATCGAAATTAGTTTTGGGGAAACAATAGCATGCCAGCTTGTTTGCCAATATTGATTGCATCATCTATGTTGTTCCCCACTGACAAAAGCTAGCTAACAGCACAACGATAAGCTTCTCCACCATTTTTCTCCTCCAGAACATGTTTTTTATTTTCCCCGCTTGGTGAGCGGGTTATGGCCAGTGCCGACGACTCCGCCTAGGTACAATTCCGCTCACCGCCAAGCTCCATTGAAAATGAATAAGTCGCCCCGCCAACCCCTTGCTGTCTGAAACCACCTATAAGCAGTAAACCAAGCCAGAAATAATGCAGCTCACAAATACGACTTAAGTAAATTAAGAGCTGCTCTTCAAGCCCCCTCCCTGGCTTCCCACAGTCAATTCTAACCGCGGGTTGGCTGACTTAGGCTTGCCTTTCTTGGATTTATGAAGCTGTTATGCTTGATTATCATCTCTGCTACCTGTACCTTCTCTTTATTTAGTCTCTCTCTCTCTTTCTCTCTCCCCCTCTTTTGCCATTATCAATCAAAACTGTTATATTCAATGACAGCAGCAGATTAGTTCTGTGGCGCGGCCAGCTAGCTACAGTATTAAGGATTAGCTTCAAGCTCTGAGGGTTTATTTGGCTTGAATTGCCTCTTTCCTATTTCTTTGGAGTTGAGTGTAGTGAACAAGTCTCCGCTTCCGTCACTGATGTTCATGAACCTTCCTCTGGCATTTAGCACATGACTGACTACCCTGCCTCAACCTGACTCCCCCCATCTCCACCTGACTCTCCCATCTCCATCTGACTCTCCCATCTCCACCTGACTCTCCCATCTCCACCTGACTCTCCCATCTCCATCTGACTCTCCCATCTCCACCTGACTCTCCCATCTCCACCTGACTCTCCCATCTCCACCTGACTCTCCCATCTCCACCTGACTCTCCCATCTCCATCTGACTCTCCCATCTCCACCTGACTCTCCCATCTCCATCTGACTCCCCCCATCTCTCACCTTTCACAATATGCATCTCTCTCTCTCCCCATCTCTAGGACCCATCCCTCTCTCTCATCCTCTCCCCTTTCACTTCCCCTTCACCTCCCTCCCCTGTCCATCAGACTTTGATCCTTGTGATCTGGTCAGGAAAAAAAAATGACAGGATCTCTCATGGATTTCTTCCTTTATCTTACCTGGAGCTGTGCTGTGTAAATGTTTGTGTGATTAGTATAACAGAAGAAAGCAAGAACGAGAGAGAGAAGAAAAAGAATACAATAAATTAAGTAGAGAACGAGTGAGGTGAAGGAGAGGACAGCCAGGCTATGGAGACTGAGTGGGTGGCTGGTGGGTGGCAAACAGCTCTGTCTTTCCGTGTGTGTGTGTGTGTGTGTGTGTGTGTGTGTGTGTGTGTGTGTGTGTGTGTGTGTTGACTGAGCTACCGTGGTTGTTTTTGTAAGGTGATATTTATAGGCCACTCCTCAGCAACACTTTGTACCTATCATCAAACGTACTGGATAACACCCTGACTTGATCTAAAGCTATACATCCATAGTGGCTAGCTGGACCTTGAGCTATACATCCATAGTGGCTAGCTGGACCTTGAGCTATACATCCATAGGGGCTAGCTGGACCTTGAGCTATACATCCATAGGGGCTAGCTGGAGCTAAAGGTATACATCCTTAGTGGCTAGCTGGACCTAAAGCCATATATCTAGTAATTCAGCACTTCTATCCAGAACTGCCATGAAGTTCTCTGTAGAGTTTTCTATAAACATAACTAATAAATGCTCCTTGTTCTTTTACATGTTCATTCATGGAGAGGTTTGCAGGGGTACGCACATGCTCTGAAAATGCATGTGCTCGGATACCTACCTATGCCTACTTTAAAATCATACACGTTTCTGAATTCTTAGTAATAGAACTTCCACAATAAAAGTTTTGACTCAGATTCATTGTGGGTCTGCCTTTGCGTCCTACGCGCTGTTGGTTGTTAATTGTGTAATTACACTGCTGAGACACTGAACCTGTCCCTCGTCTCTCCGCCTCCCCAGGGTGACACAGGACACAGCGTACGATGCGTGAATACAAGTTAGTAGTCCTCGGCTCTGGAGGTGTGGGCAAATCTGCTCTGGTAAGTCATCCTTCTGCTCTCACCGGACCTCTCGTTCGTGTGTTTTTCTCTCCCTCTCAAGTGCCGTCACTCGCTCACTGGCCTCCCTGTCTCTCTCATCTATCTCTCACCCTCCCCAGGCACCACCCACCCTGCACCCCCACATGGCCATATATTTCCAGAGTGGATCAAATTAGTGTAATGATCTTTCCTGTATCCCCTGGTCGGTCTGTATAGGGCTCTAGAGGTCTGTGTTGGGTTGGGTCGGTCGACCTGCTTTTTTATTATTTATTTTATTTTTTTATTTTTTTTACTGTGCTGCTGTTGCAGTGATTAACAAACACACGCAGACAGAATGTTCCTTGTGACAGTTCTCTGGCCTGCCAGTTCCCCTCTCCCAGGAGACCGGGGTCATGAACCAGATCACAGAGGGGTGGTGGGAACATCAGCCGTTTTTATAATTTTATCCGTCCAGCCTCACCGGGATGGTCACGTGTGTTTCTGTGATTGTAAATGTCTTTCGAAGGATGCAACAAACCTTGTAACATAATGTCACAGTCAAATCCCATTCGTACTGTAGTCAGTCGTTTCCCTCGATGTACTCTAAATTATTTTATTTATTGAGAGTAAACTTCTGAAGTTAGGGTTTGGGCCTTTATGGGAAAATATTTTAATTTTATACATTCTTTATTTTCCTGAAACATTTCTGTTTTGGAGATGCAATATTTTCATCTGTTCCAAAGAAGAAATGTCATGGAGGTCAAACATTACAATTGCAAAGACCTGTTCATTAGAACAGGCAGTTACTTTCAGACCGAGGTGGCTGAAATAGACTTTGGCCAACATTGCCTCAGACATACACAGACCTCCTATTCCTTTTCATAGTCACCAGCACATTGTTAAGATGAGACATACAGAGGAACACTGGGGCAGTAACTCTCGGGCCAAAGCCTGGATGGGCCCAAGACGCAGATCAACTTTTAAATGCACATGAATGATTTTACTACAACCAACAGGAAAATCACAGTTTGTGTCGCAAACAGGGAAAATACCGAAGTGCGCTTGTGTTGTGACCATAGACATGCAGTGTTATCTGTCTGCCTCTAGAAGGGTTGTGGAACCAATTTGTCTGGTGATCTCCTGGGTACACAATAAATGGCTGCCAATTCTGACTTGAATCCGAACTGCCATAAGGGTTATACTTCCATGCCTGGTTGAGGCAGTCAGTTTGTTATTCCCGAATCTCTAAATACTATTTGGGGAACAACCTGGGCTACTATTTGGAAAGCAAATCCCTACTGCTAAAAAAGTGAAGGAGGATCATAGATTCCCTGCTGATATTGTCCTGTTTTCTCTTTTATCATTGGCTGGGACTGTTGTTTGAGGTTGGTTCTATTGGTCTCCATTGGTCATTGTCAGAGTAGTCTCTTGTTTTGGTGAATTGTTTGCTTTAGTTTAAAAGGAAACATTATTACACACGTGTGGAAATACCCCCTTTAAAAGTTATTTGCGTAAACACAAGCCATGACACTGAAAATGTTGTCATGATTTTTATACCCAGGGGATTTTTCTTGAGCAGTGGACAGCCTATTAAAACAACCCGCTCGGGGCATGTGACTTGTTTATCCCGCCCTGTGCTCACATGCATACATACAGCATTATAAAGTAGCAAAAATCTTTCATAAAGGCGTGTTCAGTGCCCACCGCTGTCTGACAGTTGGTAGTGTGTAAATGTAGGTGAACTTTCTGCTAGCACTCCAGGCTGGTTAGTTCCATCCTGCTGAACAGCATTAGGGCGCGAGGACTACAGGGAATGGCACCGGAATCAAAATGCACGCAGCTATTCTGGGGTAACAAACAGAGCACATTATCGTAGCTCTCTCTCTTCCTCTCGTTCTCTCTACAGCGTGCTCTCACTCCGTCTGTCTGTCAATCAGTCTATATCTCTCTATCTCTGTCCTCTCTTTTCACTCCCAACATTCTCCCTTTCTCCCTCACCCAGCCCCCCCCCCGCCCCCGCCATGCGCTTGACCTCCCACTACATAGTTGGAATGCCTCCTCCCCTTTCACTATACGCCACATAGACTTTCATTGTCCATTAGTTCTAATTGGAGCAGTGTAGACCAGTGGTGGCATGGAAGGGTACATAGTGACACAGAGTTAATCAGCCTTTTAACAGGCTACTGGGGACAATCAAGATTTTTCGGCCCAGTTCAGCCCTTTATAGTTACTGGTTAACAATTTTGACTTTTATGTTTGCTATTTACACTGATGGCTAGTAAATGTATGTCTAAATTATTAATACTGCACTAAATGTTAGTTTAAATGGCTACGTTGCGGGATAAAGCGATGGCAAATCGCGCTTTATGGAGGCAGTGCTACAGAGGACCCCGTCTGGCTGAAGAACACTTGATGTAGAGCTACAGAGAAAGTCTGGTGAGCACACACAAAGGACGGGTTAGGGTAGTGAGTTAATCCTGCCGGGTCTGTAGTGAGTTAGTTCTGCCGGGTCCGTAGTGAGTTAGTTCTACCGGGTC
>JACXGI010013697.1:5740-20415 GCA_016801175.1 Esox masquinongy | reverse complement strand
CCCCTGGACGCTCTAGCACAAATCTCATAACAATTCACCTCCCTCGTGACCCGGTTGCTTGGCAACCAATAAATAAACAGTCTCAGTAAGAGCCTCCTGCAGTGTGGAGCAGCTGATGGTCCGGTTATTAATGGAACAGTAGAGGGGCGTCGGGGTCACTGAACACCTTAGCATTGTGACCGTCACAACATTCTTGGAGTCAGTGTGCATATGGGACTTCGCTGTTAGCCACTTCATTTTGCTCACCCTTTGCGGACTGTCCAAAAAAGGGACTTCCTCATGGCTCCCTCCATCTTAGGACTGGATGAACACGGTGCCCTGAAACTGCTGCTATACCTGTACTTTCTCCCAAGGCATATCCAAGGCATGCCAGATTGGTGTCTTTTATTTCCGACTCCGGGCACTGTTTTTGATCTCGGTATGCTAACCTTTCTAGTGCATCTGCTGTTGAACCTCCCCCTTCACGCTTCTTTGTTTGCGCATAATTTCTCGATGTCATCTTATTTTTCGGAGATGTAGAAATAAAAGCCCTGTGGCTGTTTAAAGGCTTCTGCAGCCTTTGTCTGTTTCAATTTAGGATACTGTAGTAGCAGCGGTGGTGCACGCTACTTTACTTGGCAAAACATGTTGCATTTTAACCACCCACGTAGCACTGTTTGTGAGGTAATCTTCATAGGTATGCTTTCTTCTCACTCATGTCCGTGGACACAGAGAGCTAAACACTGCTCTTCTCATGTTCATTTTCACAATGTCTTGTGATGTAGCTACCTTTTAATTTTTCTCTCATATCATTGGTTTAATATAAAGAATATGTCTTAAAATGGCACAATGTAGAAGCATTCTTCGGAAATGAGAAGGAATCGCCCTAGCTTTTCTTATTCTGCATACCTATTTCAAGTTAGGAGGGGTGCAAGAAGCTTGTCTTCTCCTTGGATTGGTGGATACATTATAAATAAGAATACTTGTTAAATATTTGTGTTAGTGGTTGTTGATGTCAACTTTCTGTATTATATTGAGACTAAGATGCTGTGCTAGCCTCAAGTATTCCAATACACCAGTGTGAGAAAAAAGATCCCCTCAAAGTTGCCATTGTCAAGTGTCAAGTTTGTCAGTACACTCTTAATCAGTTAAGCTGTAGGAAAACTTAATCGGATCAAATAAGGTGCATGTATCATAGTAACCATTCATTTTTATCTTGACTACTTTTTATAAATAAAAACTTACCTTAGAGGACATCATTAAACAGTCACCGACATCCTTTAAGATTGTACTCTCATCTTAGTTGCCTTTGAATCCAATCCCAATTAACTCTCTTCACGCTGCTCACTTTTAAATTTTTTAGACAGTCCACTCTGGAACTGACAATCTTGTTCCAAGAAATGTCTAAAATCAGAATCAAACTCAAAATCCCAAACTGTAAATTTTGGATTGCATAAGTAATATTTTTAATCTTAAATAAATTAATGTGACTAGTTGTATTTCAGAATCTAGACATAGGTGTTATTTTAAAGCGCATTAAGTAGTAAGATGACATTCAGATGTCTTATGTACAGTATGCTTCACAGATAATAGGGTCAAAAAGAGCTTAACATGTCCACTGTCATCATGATTTTATCACAAGGCTGAAAATGATGATGATAAAATCATGATTAAAGCATATCAGGCATGCTTCTATTTTAAGTTTTATGTAAAAATTGCCAGACGAATTGCCAGAAGAATCTGAGATAATTTTTAAATCCCAGCCCGTTATGGGATATAAAAGATGCTGTAAGGAAATACAATTTCCCAGCTACATAGCGAGTCATGCTTTACAGAACTTAGAGAGAACAGGAATAAGTTGGCATTTTGTAATCACAGTTGGATGGTGAGTGTGAATTCTACTAAGGATTAGCACAAGTAGGTACACTTCACAAATCTTTCAGATTTCGTGTGAGTTGTGAGCTGAGTGACATGCGTTCACACACTAATGGCAACGCGTACGTTCCCTTGATGTATGTAATCATTTACTTTTGTGGATACCCGTTCTGTATGGTTGTGTAAGAACCGTTGGTGGCTCGTCTGTCCATGAAGAAGACAGTGATGCGTAGCACTGGCTGGATCCACTCTACTTCAATACTGAACTCTAATTACTGTGATTTATGAAATTGTGGAAACCTACCCTGACAGACTGACTGGAGCAAAATAACTGGTGATATGTAGGAAGGAGAGAATGCTCAGAGAGTGAAGAACAGGAAGGGCATTAGAGGTAGAGAGGGCGACATTGATAGGGATAATGTTACTGATTGGAGCAGAATAAAGATTGAGAGATATGGCCACAGAGGTAGAGAGTGGGGGACAGGGAGGGCATCAAGGCGATATGGAGATGGTGAGATAATATGACAGGTTCAAGCAGAGAAAGGAAGGACAGAGAGAGGAGAAAGTGATGCAGAGAAGGGGGGGATAGAGAGAGAGAGAGAGAGACCTAGTGAGAAAAAGGGAGAGGAAGACAGTCATTTGACTCCAAGGAAAAGTAATGAGCAGACCAAAATGTCTTTGGTCAGTGACTGACCTGCTGTCCTGAGTGTGTGGAGTGGCATGGCACTGTTGCTGTTTGGCGTCATGCAATGACTTAATGAGGAAAGACAACATTACTACATCAGGATGAGTGAATCGTGCAGAATGTGAACATGAAGAGAAATTCAGCATTAGAACTATATCAGGGCTTATATCAGGGCTCTGCTCATAGAAATTGTTCTGTGTACTGTCCGTAATCTCTTGGCAATACACATCTAGATTGAATCTGCAAAAAGTCACTGCCCATTCCAGGCAGCTAAGAGCATTCCACAGACCAGTAAGGGCAAGGCCTTATCAGGAAATAGCTGTTACGTTCTCCTATTATTGAGGCAGCAAGGGTCCTCCATTGACAGTGGTCTGACTACCATTCTCCCCTTCGCAATACAGATATCCACTTATTAGCCTTATATGGAGAGCTGAGGCTTGTTTCTGTGGGGAGGTGTTTTGACAGGCATTTGTACTCCGTGGAGATTGTCAAATCCTTCCTATGGAGGGGGGAGGGCTCAGGACAAGGACTTTCGTTGTAAAAACTAATTTTTACAACTAATTTGCTTCATGCTGTAGCAAAACACGTAGTTCATCCTGTCATTGTAAAGTTCACATACGGTGATTGAAAGAAGGGTGTTTTTTGGGTGCGGATCTGGTCAGGGGAAGTCCTGCGGTGCTACGAAGAAAGTAAACCGAGGTCTGGTGCAGACCTCACGTAAAAATTTGCGCCTGGTATAATTTACATCTCGGAGAATGCAGAGATGGCTCACTTCTAACCAGGCTGGATAAGCGTCAGGTATAACAGACACGTTGTTTCCACACATGGTTCCAGTCTGGGAGTTATTTAGTGTTTTTAGATGTTTTAATAAGTGCCAACAGGAGAGAAAAGTCTGGTGTATTTCGCACATTTATCCTCTTTTTGAATATCTTTACCATTGGCCAAATCCTGTAGTGAATGTGATAAAGGCACGAACACACATGCGTACACAAATCAGTACACACACAAACACACACATGTACAGACACGTTTGTTGTTCTGTTTTTGCAGATTCCCATTTTCCCTAAATCTTAACTCTAACCTAACCTTAACCTCAATATCCTAACCTATATATAATCTAACCCTGAACCTAACCCCTAATGCCTAAACTTAAAACAAACCATAATTATCACACTAAGCCAATTGTATTTTTGTTATTCTAAACCCCTTAGCTGGAAATAGCCTTTTTCATTGTGGAGACTGGCTAAACCACTTTGTGGGGACCGGTTAAACTACTTTGCGGGGAAAACTCTCTATTAAGTTTGCTATTATTGCTTTTCATTTAAATTCCAAAGGGGCTTTATTGGCATGGGAAAAATCTGTTTACATTGCCAAAGCAAGTGGAAAATATTTGCGCTTTCTCACTCGGCTCTGCTCTTTGTCTTTGTATCACTCACTCTCTACAGTATCCCTCCTTCTCACAATCCCTCTATCTTGTTTCCTCTCTTTCATTTAGTCTCTCTCCCACAATCCCCCTCTTTCACCCTCTCTCTTTGGCTCTTTAAATTGCATCTCAGTTATAAAAATTAAAGTCAGGACTCAAGACGCAGGATTTGAGGAGGCATTACAACAACCCCTGTTCATAACTCTGTTTATCCCAGTTCAGAGGATTTTTTTCTCTGACTTAAATTACGTTTTTTTTGATAGATTAAGTAGCACATTAGTGCCCCTGTAAACAGGAAATAGCTTGATTTACTCTACATAAGCCAGGAGAACGCTCAAGCCATTTTAACGTCTTTTAATGTTTTTGCGGGTGGCCATAGTGATTTTTATATTATAGTAGTGTTTTGTTTAATTAAGTTGAATTCACGTGGACTGAGTTTGAGTAATGTTTTGATTATGGTAAACAAAGCCCCATATTAATTTCTCTGCTTGCAGCTATTTTATTGTTTGAGTTGATTAATAGATTTTTGAAGGTTGGAGAAAGTTAGATTTGTTTTATATGGGTTTAGTGTGGTTGTTGATTTAGTTTAATTAATTATTAGATAATATCAACTTTATGAATGAGTAAACTACTGTATAGTGTTATTAATTATGATCATAATGCCGTCAAACTGCTCTCATGTTTGTTTATAGTAGATAATTCCTGGCCTCTTTGTCTTTAAAATAAAATACAGACTCCCAGATATTCATTAAGGGGTTTGTGGAATTATAGCGTTATTACAGTGTTTCTTTTGTTGCTGCTTGTTAATTCTCTGTTGTCTTCATTAGTCCATTGTGTATACAATACAACCAGCTCTGTGTTACTCTCCTGCTGAGTTTTCCAGGACAACTGCTGTGTCAACGGAACAATCGTATCTCCCTCTCACACGTGCCACTTCACCTGCCTGTGTTGAGTCGAGCATGGAGTCAACGTTGTATAAATGTCACACCCTTAAAAAAATACTTCTCCCTACATGCTAACCAACTAACACTTTCCTCAGACATTATTTGCCATATCACGGGTTGAGTAAATAACTATATCTCCGATGTGCACTACTGATTTGCCTGTCCAATAGATCAACCTTTTGATTTCAGAAGCAAGGGGGGGAAATTATTATTAGCACAGAAACATGAACAAACACACACACACACACACACACACACACACACACACACACACAAAGCGATATAGTGGGAATGGAGGTACTTAATGTCTCCAAAGCTTCGGATTTTTATGAAAGTGCTATCATTGATCTCCCCTAATGAAATTATCTCCACAGGTGGTTCTCAGGGCACCTGTCCTTTGTCACACTAACCTGTGGTCTGTACGTTAACACGCACTGGTGGCCAAAGGCAGGGAAGCAGCTTAGTTCATGTATTTCTCTTGTTACCTGTGTGTGTGTCTGTGTGTCTGTATGTCTGTGTGTCTGTATGTGTGTGAGACAAGGAAGGAAGGAACGAGTGTGTGTTAGTGTGTTTAGTTTCCTTTTAGATTCTCTCTAGGATGCAGCCTATTTTGAAAGGGCACCACACAAAAACAACATGACAATTTGTGAAAGCTGGAAGGACTGGGTTCTTGCTGGACTCTGAGGATCAGATTAATGGAGAGAGAGATAGAGAGTGGGCGGCAGAGCGAGAGAGAGAGAGAGAGAGAGAGGGAGGTAGAGCGAGAGAGAGAAAGGGAGGAAGAGCGAGAGAGAGAGGGGGAGGTAGCGCGAGAGAGAGAGAGGGAGGTAGAATGAGAGAGAGAACGAGAGGGAGCTGCAGGGAAAGGAGGACAGAACTATTCCTCTTGGGAAGTATGCTGAAGTGGAATTGCAAGCTAAAAAAAGGTTTAAATGAGAGACCTTCTCTCCTCAGGGGAGTGAAGCGTTCAGCTGTTCTGTCTCCCTGCCTGTCAGTTGGGCTTGTGTCCTGGGTGCCTTTCTCTGCTGTGAATCTGGCTGGTTGACATCTACAGGCTCTCCACACTGTCTAGACTGGAGGAAACCCTAGGGACCCTCTGTGTGAATTGACAGTCATCACTCACTACTGTCCTCGGACCATTTTGGCAGGGCTCAAATGAGAAGCGGCTGGTCTGAACTGTGTTCACGTTGTCTTTGCGAACAAGTGCATATTCTGCAATAAGGAGAACATTGAGACTTGAGTCAGGCCTTTGTACAGGCTTGATTGAATAAGATCGTTCCTATTTTGGCGGATATGTTCGGTTTGGATTCACACACTGTACTCCTGTAACATTGTGCCCCATGAAGCGATTGGGAAGCCTGAGGGTGAGCAAGAAGAAGAAGGAGCCGGACCGACGGACAGGGAGGAGGCAATCCGAGCCCCATGGCCTCTTGGCAAACAGTAAGCAGGCATCATTTGCATATGTCCTAATACCAACATGCACTTCAACAGTAGATATTTTTCAATAGCCTGCATTTCTACATTAGTGCCAAAAATGGTGTACTCAGAAAGTTTATCTTGAGACATTGTGCTAGTTTGCTTCTAAAGATGCAAAGTGCACTGTCCTCTGAAGTAGCTGGGTTGGTGACTGATATACTGTATCAATAGGCTTTGAAGCTTTGGATTACATTTTTCTATTAAAAGTGAAGCTAGGTTAAATTAAACTAAGGCAGTTCACTGATCTGTGATCTGTGTACATGAAATAAAAAAATAATAAACGTTTTATTCTTCCAACATTCAAAAACACATGAAGCTGATTCCTTTGTGCTACAGTGCCTGGTTTGATCCATGCCGGCCCAACGGCTTTTGGGCAGATTTTGAGGCATGGTAATGATCGCAGTGTGGGCCATGCTGTCTAGAGAGCTGATTGTTGTCTGGTGAATGTTGTCCTTTCAATCGATACTGAGCTTCCTCGTCTTTGCACAGAAAGGGAAAGGATTAACTCTTTACACAGAGAGTCCTTGCTCTGAGGTCAGAGAGATTAGATAGGAGAGATGTTTTATAGTGTAAAGTCTAGAGATTAAGTGATGGCTTCTGGGAAAGGGAATCTAAGAATTACAATCAAATTTAGACCGGACAGACAGTTGCTATTTTAATCTCTTGGTGGTGTTCTGAGGATTTTTTTGAAGCACATTTAGAAGTGGAATTAAGGTCGAGCATGAGGGCATGTTTACTGGGGATTTTTAGGTTTTGAGCAAAATACAGCATTTCTTATTTGATGAGTCCCAGTAGTACCATTGTGTTTCAGTCCCTTTTGTTCCTGTTAAAGATGACCACGGTGTGTGATTCAGTCTGGTATATGGAAACTCTACCCTTCTGCCTTGCTGTGGGGTTTGAGCTGTGTGGTGACACCTAAAGCGTCTGTCAACTTGTCATTGTACCTCCAACCTGCCAGCCATCAGAGTGGATGCAGGAGGTAGCCTACACTACTCACTAATGTCATCGTATAACACACACACACACCACACACACACGCACACACATACTTTAGTCAGGTGCTCTTGGGTTCTGGATGAGATGAATGATTGCAGTTGTTGTCTGGTGTCTGTACGTGGCACTATTGGCTGCCTTTTAGACTTTCAGTATCTAGCTCATAAGTCTCAAAACAGGAAGACTTACTTAGCACTTGTTGTGTGTATCATCTTGTGTGTGTATCATTTTGATTTGATATGTTTTTATTGCAAACACTTGCATTCAAAGGACCGTGTCATCATCCGATGTCATCATTCATCGTATTAATAATTTTAATTTTGAGTGGGAAGAAATAAAAATTACAAATCCAGAACAGGAAAAATTTTACAGAGATACTTGGGAAAATATAATAATTGGGAAAATACAAAACAGACAAAACATTTGTCTGAGTAAGGCATAAAGGGGTGTGGTACATGATTAATATGCTAGGGCTAAGGGTGTTATTGGCACCATGCAATACAGAGTAAATCCCCTCGGTGCCTTGTTGCTATTAGAAACCAGTTACCAATGTTATTTGTGTGGATGTGACAAATGGACCAGGGGAGTTACTCTGGGTTTTTAAAAAAAAAGTTGAAATCACGTGCCTCGACACAATGTCAACACACTGACAAATTCATGCTGTAGGCTCTGGCAAGTTTTTAGGAGATACTTTATGGATAATAATTTGGTAATGGAAGTCAAAATGACAGAACTAAATGTTATATGAGAAAGGCATGCTACAGCATCAAACGGGTAGGCTTTTTATTTAGCTAATAATTAGTTGGAACTGTAAAAAATACAAAGTAACCTAAATGCTGTGGTATTGTTTCAGCTGTGGTAAGTGTTTCAGCCAAAGTGGGATATTTGAGGGCCCAATTAATTGTTTTTTGTTTTGTTGTGTGAATCAGAACATTAACAAGATATTTTAGGTTTTAATCATTTTAATTTCCACAAAACGTTATTTCGCTGCTAATGTACTTTTGTTGTGATGATATATCACATGGTGAAAACTCCATCTATACATTTTGATATCTCAAACCAAAACAAGAGATCCACAGAGGACACCATTTCCATGGGTATTCACATGACCACAACACACCAAGAGAAGAGGAACACCTGTATGAGAATGCTGTTCATTCTCTATACCAACTACATCACAGAATATGCAGACGACACCATTGTTGCGTATCTTACAGCCATGACAATGAATAAGCCTACAGGGAGGAGGTAAACTAGTATAGCGGTGCCAGGACAACAACCTCTCGCTGAACGTCAGAAAAACAAAGGAGATGATTGGCGAATTCTGGATGCCGCAACTTCAGTCCACATCAACAGGGCTGCAGTAGCGAGTCAGGGATATAACCGCTAGTTTCTAGCCTAAATCATTGCGTGATTCTGTGTAGTTATATTTCAGTATACAACAACTGCAAAAAGAAAAATATTTGTGAAACCCTGTGGAATAATTTTGTACGGTATGATAACAGAATGTTATGGTACGCAAGCACTAACGTCACATGGTTAAGGGATACCATATGGTGTGTAGCATTGAATTTTACAACAAAATAGTATATAGCAACTACTACACATGATCAAAGCATACTACATCGTACTACAGACTTATACAGTTTATGACTCCTGATACTGTAGCGAGTACTTTAGTATTCTATAGTAAATTGTAGTGTTGTTTCATGTGGTTGTTTGTGTGTGCAACAGTGTACAGGGAACTGTCGTGCTGTATAAAGTTCTGTTTTTGTTTACCAAGTGCAGCCCATGATGCAATGCATGCTGTGACACCCCACTGATGCCTCTGAGTCTCGCGCCCTTGCACCTTGACACTGTTGCAGATTGAAACTCCCCAAGCACTCTCTCTGTTTCTCTCTCTCTCTCTCTCTCTCTCTCTCTCTCACACACACACTCTGTTGCCATGGTTTTGTCACACTATTGCATCCCATGGGCACAATGAAAGCCTGTGATCTTTGTGATCCAATTAAAGCTTGTTAGGATATTTCTAGTTTGTTTTCAGCGTCACTGGTTTGTTTTGAATTTGTTGTTTTTATCGTAGAAGTGAGAAAATAAATTCAAGAATGAGTTCAGTGTAAACTGATCAAAACCCTTAGACGAAACAACCACGCTTTTCTGTCTGTTTTTCTTACTCCTTGGTCGAAACAACATATCACTCTAGTATGGCAGCACAGTCGCTTTATTTTGTCAGCTGGCTGTGATCGGCATCTGTATATGTTACTCTAGTGGGTACTGGACAGAATCAGAATGAGTTACTGTAGGTTATATACTGTAGTTACTAGTTAATGTTAAGACAGTGCAAATGTATAACAGGGTCCTATGTTTTAGGACAAAAGCAGATATAATAAACAACACTTCCTTGTTCTCCTGTACATATGTCTCCTGTACACCTGTCTCATGTACTCCTGTACACCTGCAGTCCTGTCGCCTGTTTTCCTGTACACATGTCTCCTGTACACCTGTACCCCTGTAGCCCTGTCACTTATAGCCCTGTCTCTTGTAGCCCTGTCTCCCGTAGGCCTGTCTCCTGTACCCCTGTACCCCTGTAGCCCTGTACTCTTGTAGCCCTGTCTCCCGTACTCCTGTCTCCTTTACTCCTGTCTCCCGTACTCCTGTCTCCTTTACTCCTGTCTCCCGTACTCCTGTCTCCCGTGCTTCTGTCTCCCGTACTCCTGTCTCCCGTGCTTCTGTCTCCCGTACTCCTGTCTCCCGTACTCCTGTCTCCTTCCCAGTGATATTCGCCACAACACAAACATTACAGTGACAAGTGCTTCAGGTCAACTGTGCTTAATTCCTCATCTTCATCTCCTCATTTGGCTCATGAAGTAACAGCAACACATCAAGTACCAGATAGAGACCAGATACACCATCAGGTACACCTCATAAATAGCTCTTCTGGTAGCCCGTGGGTTCACATTTACAATTAATGTACTCCTGTTTCATGACAAGTGTATTGTAACAAAAATGCTACTTTTGGTATCACCAAGGTGATGAGTTTATCGGTTAGAGGCAAACTATGCCAAAAAGGAGTGAAAGCTATGTTTTGGCAAGCATTAAAATCCCAACACATTATTAGAAAGAGGCCAAATCCATGGTAATGTGAAGTATTTGAGGGAAGCGAATCTGTTGGACATCCATTGGCTGTGGTTCCAGTCACACACAATGGTTGCTGAGCTGAACCAGTAGGCCAAGTTGCTACGGTTCAAAGTGGTGGTCAGCGAAGCAAGGGAGAAGGTTAAAACATCTGACATGGGGGCGAGCAGAGTTCTCAGATCCACTCACTGGGGAGAAGGCTTCAGAATGACACAGTCGAGGAAGAGAAAGAAAATAAAAAATGCACTCAGCCACACAGTTTTCTTTTTGAAAGAGTGTGATGAGAGGAAAGGGAGTGGACAAGTCTATGCTAATTGGCAATGCGAAAGCGCTGTTGGGTGTGTATTTCCATTAGTATGTGGTGGACATGGGAAATTCCATTAAATCAAAGCAGACTTCTTGCCAAGCCTTATTAATCTGGTGGAACACACAAATAACTAGTGGTCTGTTCAAGTGGGCATTTAAACATGCACTGTATATTTTCTTTAAGATCTACCACCACACATTTCTAATTGATTGGCATCCTTTTCAGGCCTGGTTTTCTGCGCTGACAGAGCATTAAACAAAATTGTAATTAGTTACATCAAACGTAATGGAGTTTCTTGTACTTGTTGATGTCATTTGCAAAAATATATATTTGGCACTGGTCTTCGATGCATGCAATGAGAGTTATCCTCCTGTATTTGAAGTATATCATATTTACCAAAAATGTATTTTAGTAAAAAAGCCTAATCGGACTGGTGTATTGTTCTCTATTGATTTTGCCTCCTTAGATCGCTTCCTCTTAGACCTCTACCAATTATTTGTCACATAATTCATTTAATTTCACATAATTCAGAGAAGACAATGGATATGGCCTTTGGAGTAATCAAATAATGCAGCAGTTAGCTAGCTAAAATGTCGGTAGACAAACCATTCACATTATGTTCTTGTGGCTCGTCGGCCACAAGTAGAGTGCCTCTACTCAGATGTCACAGTTTTTACTTGTGTCTAATTTTTTTCTCTGATCCGTGGAAGCATGCCGTGGATTTCAGAAGATCACCATAATCACATTGCTTTGTAAATACTGAACGCCATTCAGTTTTCCCCATATGGACTGGCATATTTGTGTACAACCTCGTTTCCAAAAAAAGTTGGGACACTGCATAAGATGTAAATAAAAACAGAATGCAGTGATGTGCAAATTATTCAAACCCTATATTCAATAGAAAATAGTACAAAGATAACATATCAAATGTTGAAACTGAGACATTTTATTGTTTCTTGAAAAATATATGCCCACTTTGAATCTGATGCCAGCGACATGTTTCAAAAAAGTTGGGACAGAGGCAACAAAAGACTGGAAAAGTTGTGTAATGCTTAAAAACTAAACCTGGTGGAACATGACACAACTAATTAGGCCAATTGGCAACGGGTTAGTAACATAATTGGGTATGTAATGATCATTCCAGAGAGGATGGGTCTGTCAGAAGTGAGTTTACAACTCTGTGAAAAACTGCGCAGGCAAATAGTGCTACAATTTAAGCAAGCAATCAAGTTTATTTATATAGCACAATTCAAACATAGAAACAAGTCAATGTGCTTTACAATGAAAAGAAAAATATAAAAATGCAATAGAATAAAAAACTGTCAGATTGTTACAGTTTGCTAACCTCCACCCCGGTATCTCAATCCTTGCACTCCAGCGCTAGGATGAACCCGTCAGTCCCTTCGTGAGATAATCTCTGTATCGATGTCTTATCCGACTGTCTCCAGGGGGACATTTATGCCATGTCTGTACATGCATTTTATATTCATCCTCAGTGAATTACAGTTCCCAAAACTGTTTAGTGCACCACCCCGGTATCTCAATCCTCACATGCTTGGATAAACTCGTCAGTCCTTTTGTGAGATAATACCCTACATCATTGTCTAAACAGCAGCACAATAACTTGCATTATCTGTCCTCAGCAGATTTTTACATTTACACAGAGGTTAGTCCTCTGATAGCACCAGAACTTGCATTACAGAAAAATCATTTAATGATTAGTAAAACATAGAAAAATAGAAACACAATAAAAACTAAATAAAAACATAACTGAATAAAACATCATAATAATAAAACAGAATAAGAAAATAGAAATAGAATAAAAACAAAATAAAAACAACTGGTATATTCTGTAGTAGATTCCATGAGGAAGCTATAAAAGCTGTAAGGCTAACTGTGTTCATGCGCTCAGTCATAGGCGTGTGAAAAGAGAAGTGTTTTTAACTTGGATTTAAAGATTGATAAGTTTGGAGCACGTGTAAGATCTTCTGGTAGTTTATTCCAGTTGTGTGCAGCATAACTGCTAAATGCAGCTTTGCCATGTTTAGTTTGGACTCTACTTGCTGACCTGAGTTCATGGATCTAAGAGCTCTGCTCAGTTTATACTCTTCAAACATATCATAAATATATTCGGGGCCTAAACCATTCAGTGATTTATAGACTAAAAGTGCCACTTTAAAATCTATTTTGTAACTGGTTGGAAGCCAGTGCAAATATTTAAGAACCGGAGTGCTGTTCTCTTGGTCCTGGTTAACATTCCACCAGCAGCATTCTGAATTAGCTGCAGATATTTTACAGTCTTTTTGGGGAGTCGAGTAAAGAGGCCAATACAGTAGTCAACCCTACTAGAGATAAAAGCATGGATGAGCTTCTCTTGGTCTTTTTGGGACACCAAGCCCTTGATTCTCACTATATTTTTAAGATGATAGAATGCTGTTTTGGTGACCGCTTTGATATGACTGTTAAATGTGAGGTCTGAGTCTATCAGAACACCAAGATTACGCACTTGGTCCCTGGTTTTTAGGGCCCGAGAATCCAGCTCATTACTAATACTAGTTCTTTTATTTTTGTTGCCAAACACAATAATCTCTGTTTTATCTTGGTTTACTTGTAGACAATTTTGGTTCATCAAGGTTTTTATGTGCTCTATACAGTGACACAGTGAGTCGATTGAGCTGTTGTCATACGGTTCGAGAGACATATATTTGAATATCATCTGCATAGCTATGGTAGTTGTTGTTGTTCTGTAGAATTTGGCCCAGAGGTAGCATATAGAGATTGAACAGAAGCGGTCCGAGAACTGATCCCTGGGCAACTCCACATCTCATAGCCACCCTATCAGATTCATGATTGCCAATGGTGACAAAGTAACTCCAGCCATCTATATAAGATCTGAACCAATTAAGAATAACGTTTCTCAACGTGAATATGCAAAGAGTTTGGGGGATCTCATCATCTACGGTACATAACATTATTAAAAGATTCAGAGAATTCTGAGAAATCTCTTCAAAGGATAAAGCCGAAAAGGCCCAATATTGGATAGCTGTGATCTTTGGGCCCTCAGATGGCACTGCATTAAAACAGACACGATTCTGTAGTGGACATCACTGCATGGGCTCAGGAACACTTCCGAAAACCATTGTCTGGGAACACCGTGTCGCTGCATCCACAAATGCAAGTTAAAACTATACCATTCTAAGATGAAACCATATACAAACAAGATCCAGAAACACCACCGCCTTCCCTGGGCCTGAGCTCATTTAAGATGGACTGAGGTGAAGTGGAAAACTGTCCTGTGGTTTGACAAATCAAAATTGGAAATTCTTTTTGGGAATCATGGATGCTGCGTTCTCTGGGCTAATGAGGAGAGGGACCATCCGGCTTGTTATCAGCGCGCAGTTCAAATGCAAGCATCCGTGATGGTATGGGGGTGCATTAGTGTACATGGCATGGGTGACTTGCACATCTGTGAAGGCACCATTAATGCTGAACAATATATACAAGTTTTGGAGCAACATATGCTGCCATCCAGATGAAGTCTTTTACAGGGAAGGCCTTGCTTATTTCAGCAAGACAATGCCAAACCACATTCTGCACATATTTACAACAGCATGGCTCCGTAGTAAAAGAGTCCGGGGGCTAAACTGGCCTGTCTGCAGTCCAGATCTGTCACCCATTGAAAACATTTGGCACATTATATCAAGCAAGAATGGAAGAACATTTCACTTTAATAACTACAGCAATTGGTCTATTCAGTTTCTAAATGCTTACAGTGTATTGTTAAAAGACAAGGTTTCGCAACACAGTGGTAAACATGCCCGTCCCAACTTTTTGAAAAGTGTTGCTATAATCAAATTT
>JACXGI010013696.1:0-20345 GCA_016801175.1 Esox masquinongy | reverse complement strand
CTGTTTGCCCTCCCCAGGACATGTACCTGAATGCAGGTGGTGTGACTGTTCTGTTTGCCCTCCCCAGGACATGTACCTGAATGCAGGTGGTGTGACTGTTCTGTTTGCCCTCCCCAGGACATGTACCTGAATGCAGGTGGTGTGACTGTTCTGTTTGCCCTCCCCAGGACATGTACCTGAATGCAGGTGGTGTGACTGTATCATACTTTGAGTGGCTCAAGAATCTCAACCACGTCAGCTATGGAAGACTCACCTTCAAATACGAGAGAGATTCCAACTATCACCTCCTCAGTAAGTCTTGATCCCTGACCTCTAGACATTTATAGCCCCCCCCCATAATACTTCCCCACCATACCTTTTAAAAAAAAACTTCTGTCTCTCAGTGTCTGTTCAGGAAAGTTTGGAGAGGAAGTTTGGAAAGCAGGGAGGACCCATCCCGGTTGTCCCTACTGCTGACTTCCAGGCCAGAGTCGCTGTGAGTACACTCACACACACACACACACATATAGTCAAACAAATGCATCTTGGGGATTGGGGAATATCTCTACACATCTAAACCAGTGTGGTGTGTTAATGATCCATGGAGTGTGATTGCACATCTGTCCACCTCCTATAGGGTGCTTCTGAGAAGGACATTGTTCACTCTGGGCTGGCCTACACCATGGAGAGATCTGCCAGGGTATGACTGCGTAGGACCTCTCTGTTTTCTATGTGTCAAGACTGTAATAATGACAATGTTTCAGTCATATCACTTTTGTTGTTTATGGGTGTTGTATTTGATTATTGTGAGTTTATGTCCGACCGCTGTTTTTTTATTACTGCAGGCGTTTATGTGTAGTTATTGTGTGTTTTGTCCCCCTACAGCAAATCATGCGTACTGCCAGTAAGTACAACCTAGGCCTGGACTTGCGGACGGCTGCATACGTCAACGCCATTGAGAAGGTGTTCAAGGTGTACAACGAGGCCGGCATCACTGTGACTTAGTCGACTTTTCACAGCTAGAGAGCGCACATATCGCCCTGCTGTTCATTTCCTCGATTCCCATCGCCCAATCAGCCTTCCGAACATATCAGATGTTTACATTAAGAGACCACACCTCACCAACACATGCGCACACACACACACTGACACAAACTGCATTCAGGCCATATTTCCCATGAGCCGGTGGGTAACTCAGTATGTCTGGTTCTGTTTCAGCATTTCAGTTAGTCAGCTTTCTGTGTATTGTGAAAAAGCGGGAGGGTGGTTTATCAGAAAGCTTTCTACGCTGAGAGATTAAAAACACCTGCCGTTCCTATCAGAGTTCCCGTCTGACATTTTGTCTTGTTTGAGCCTGGTGTTGCCATTGTTTTAAACGACAGCCCTGAAGATGCCTTGTTTCTGTTGGAGCTCTATATTGAAGAGATTTACACATCCCCCATAACTGTACTTTTAAAAAGGAAAATAACGTTAACTTTAGACTTATGCTTTATTAAAAAATGCTTTAAATAGTTCTAAACTCATAACTTTTTACCAGGGAAAGGTTATTTTTGTTCTTCAGTTCCCTGTCCTTTGAGGGGTTATGGGGTCAGGTTCTGTGCAGAGGAACGCTGGGTTCTACTGTGTTTGGTTCTTTGTAAAGTTCTGCACCCTTCTCCACCAGTCTCCAACGAGCCTCTTACCGTCCCTGTCTATTGCTTCTGTCTTGTCTAACGCGACTCTCCCCCAAACCCCAGACCCCATCCTGAGGGAAAGGAGAAACTCTGTAAACAGCATTCTCCTTTTTCTTCTCCAATTACCCGTCCGAGCCCTCACATTCAAATTGCTTTGAAATTTGTATTGCCCTTTTTTTTTGAAAACCAATAAAAATGATGACAAACCCCAGCTGTAGTGTTGTTTATGGTATGTGACACACAGATGGATAGAGACTAGTTCAGACAGACAGGTGTTTTATTCATGTTTATGGTGGTAAACATATACATCCTAATACCAATACATAGATGAGGTTGGTAGATGGAGACATGGTGTAGTCAGGGGCTGGGGATCATTTGCCTTGAACTAGGCCTTTTCCAAAATTAAGTGCCTTGTCTGCTGCACTGTCCACGGCTGCACGCGCTCCTACGTCTTTCACCACCCCAGTCAACTTATCACCAATACCTGGTAGAACCAACACAACATCAGACGCAAATCCAACAAACCACACAAAGACATAAGACTGCATCACTCTAGCATCACTGTTTATTTCTTATACAAGCTCACACAATGGTTGCATTAATCATGCTGCATATTACTGAATGACGCTGATAGAAATGCAGTAAGTAGTGCCGAATTATCCACATTTGTTACACCAGGAAGGCAAGAAACTAATTTCTCATTGTGTTCTGAAGAGTTTGTGAAAATTATTAGGTAGTGTGTGTTATAGGCTGTTTACAGAGGCTGGCCAATTACGATATTTTTTCTCGATTGGTATTTTGCATTATCTCAACAGATGGTTGGTATAAATGCAGTCTTAGCATGTTGTCTCAGAATGGACTGTTCACCTTTCTCTTCATGCTTTGCATCTCCGATTATCTCTCCCACCTTGTCCTTCACCACAGTAGCTACACAAAAAAAGAGCAGACAAAATGTTAAACATGTACTCTCACCTTGTCCCAAATTGGTTCATCTTATTTAGTTCAATCTTCCTGTCTTGATAGGGAGCTTTAATCCGTTAGGACTGTTGTGACATTTGATGTCAACTATTTGCTTAATTTTCCTTATAAAAATTAGCTTCCACTATTAATTAAATTACACGAACAGTGGCCAAAATGTAGCACTCTTATCCAGAGCAACTAAACCTTTGCACAATCCACACACATCAGATTTGGGTCTACACATTAGAAAAATGATCAGATCACAGCAACTAAATCACATTTGTTTGAGTGGCTGTTCATATGGCCAGTTTTCATTTCTTGGAAATGTCGACCTGCATGTACTGTGTTTGTAAATGGAGAAGGAGATTGCAGTGAACCGTTTTCAAATTAAGATTAAGAATGAATTAAAGGAAGTATGTTTCTTCTTGCAGAGAAACGCATTGCTGTGGCCCAACAGTCTTAACGCTGAGGATATATTACATGAACACCAAAATGCAGGCCTACAAAATTTTATATGCCTTTTTATAATTTTCAACTTTGCCACAACTGCAACCGACAGTGGAATTGTTTCTCCTTGAATGAAAACCTTAATCTGAGGGGAATTTAAAGTTGTGGATATAGTTTTTCTGTGTAGATCACATTACCAGGTATGTCATGTTATCTGATGTGACCAGCTACAATTTAGTATTTTACTACATGCAAGTAAATCAACTGCTTCAACTGTCCGATGCCTGAAAATTTGTAGGTTTCGTATTGAATCTGGTTTCGTATGTGCAGATATTGGTATGTGTCCTTTTATAAACTCAGAGTGAAAGTCCATATCTACCTCTGTGGGCTGTTCTACTTCACAACTTGCAGTTACCAGACATACAGTAGTCTACAATATGGTTTCTACCTAAAGTCCCTCTGACCTTTAAAACTTAGGTAAGACTGCCTTCTCCTATTGTGCAGTGCACCAGAAGCAAGAAATAGCAAATCAATTACAGCAAAGCACAAACCCAGTTAGAAAATGTTGATGGCTGGTAATACGATGAAAACTATCCAAGGCACCCTGTGCAATAATGCAGATATGCATGTTTGCTGTGGTTTTAGTTTTAAACTATTAATATTACACGTAAATGTCCCTGATCATTTACCACATACATGAACACCATTACCTATTCATATGTTGATATGTTATTCTCACCTGCTTTGTCAATGGCAGCATCCACATGCTTCCCTGATCCTTTAAGTACATTCATTTCTTGTGGGTTCTTTGCTCTGCTGTGTGTGAGATAGGATGAGTGTTCGCGTGTGGATCAGTATATATGAGGTTGGTGAGAGGCAAACCCCTCACGTCGCACATTCCCTGTCAAGTACCACCCCTGGCACACCCTCACAGACATATCCTCCACACACTCTCATACCCCACAAAGGTTGGGTAATACTTTTGCTATTGGTGTCAGTATGAATCCGGTTGTCAGTGGAAAAGCCCGGCAGCAGAAATGCAAATACTGTAGAGAGGGAGAGGCCTCATTACCCTACCAGGGTCCACAGGTAACACAGGTCCTTGGAATTGGACCTACAGACACACACATAACCCCTATTCAGTTATCCAATATGTGACAATATACATATGTTATTAGAATTGCGCATCAACCCTGTTGTTGTTTGCTCAATGGGGTTTCAAGCTGGATGTTTGTAAAAGCACTTTGTGACAACTGCTGATGTAAAAAGGGCATTTTAAAATACATTTGATTTGATTTGAACTGCATTCAAAGTAGTATTTTGTTGAGTGATTTTAGAAAACAAAACAAAAAAAATGAAAAAATTATTTTCATCATGCGGGTGGATGGTCTATGGCCGCCATCCCTATGAGTGTCACCCTCCTTCAGGCCATGGATGAGGCTTGTGATGACATCACTGCTGACCAATGTCAGGCTTGGATTCGCCATTCCAGAGGTTTTTCCCATGGTGCATTAACTACGAACTCATACATTGTGATATGGATGAGATTTCTTTGGTAGAGTTCATCCTCTACAACGTCAGTGCTGTCAAACCATCAGTTTTGAAATACAGAGTTAAAAAAAACCATGCATGTCGCAAAAGCTCCCAGCAAACACTTGACAATCAAGATTGAGACACAGGAGTCTTAGGAACACATCTGATGTCATTCTGGTTGTCGTCGTGCTGCTCTCTCCACCAGAAAGACTGGATTTCTTACAAAGCAAAAGAATTGCACTCTCTGGCCTTCTGCCTCAATTAAGCTCATAGGCACCTGAGCCGCCACAAGGAGTGGCTAGAGCACGACAAGGCAAGGCAACCACATTCCATTATTAATCCCACAAAGCCAGACAGTGTTGGCTAGTTGAACTACCCTACGCGGGACCCCTGGGGTCATCCACCGCTGGGTTTCATCCCTGGTGATTCTCTGCCAGGCCTGTGCTGCAGCAATCTTAAGTTCTTTGTTTGTTTTGTAGTATTTTTGGAAAAGTCAATTGGATTTAAATCTGGAGATTAACTTCACCAGCCAAGAACTTCGCAGTTTTTGAACCTGAAAACTCAGTTGCTATGGTGGTATGTTTGGAGTCATTGTCTTGCAGTATAATGAAGTGCTGTCCAATGGTTTGGAGGCATTTAATCATATTTTAGCAAATGAGGTGTTTCTGTGTAGTTCAAAATAATTACTCATATTATTAATTATTATTATGAATTCCCAATATTATCTCTTCCTTTTTTCTGGTTCTCTGCTATCTGTTTTAATGCATTACTCTTATGTCTTTATGTATTGTACTTCACTATTTGTAGGCCCATTCCTCATGAAAGATGTCATTGAGTGTCTTCAAAGGCATCCCCCAAATAAAATGTAATATTATTATTATAATGATGATTTCCAGTGCTACTGTAAGTTACATCTTTAACGAAGTGAGCCAGTTCCAGTGGCAGCCATTCCTACCCAAAACCACCCACAATCACAGGTGAGGTGGTCTACTGTGGACTTGGGGCAGTGCCTTTTCTCTCTGTAATTTCCTCTTGCCATTACTGTGGTACGAGTTTATCTTTGTCTCATCTGTCTTTAATACCTTTTCCCAGAGCTCTGTAGGTAGTTTTAGCTAGTGTAACCTGACTATCGTCATGTTATAAAGCTAACTTGTGGTTTGCACCTGGGTTGCAGTGTAGCCTCTGCAGTTCTGTTGCTGATGACTTCTGCAGATGGTAGTGGCTGACACATCCACCTTCCTTGACAGTAACTGACACCTCTGTGGTCCTTATGTTGACAATCACTATTAGCCAGAGGCAAACAAAAAACCTACTGTCAAAACTATTCATTGACAGCTCTCTTATGTCATCACAAATGATGTGAAGGAACACAACTGACTAACCAGAAACCCCTGTCAAGCCAACTGTTTCAATAGCTTTAGTGCCCAGAAAAATGGGGACTCTATAATATAACGTTTAGCAATTTCCAGATAGCGAAACTAATGTGTACAGGAATACGCTTAAATAAAAGCTGAGAATCAACATTTTCCTTTAAATGTTGGATTTAAAATCCAAACATTTGAAGTAAAGAACCAAAATAAGAAATTAATTCTTACTGTCCCATTTGCGACAGGCACTTAAAATGCATAGTAAACAGGAAATACTGGATGTGTTGGCAAGTAACCTAACATTCTGACACAACGTCAGAATAACTGCTATAAATACGGAGAAAATTAGTTGGGCAAATACAAAAACTTTTCTTCAATCTAGATTGTATGTGTTTGTGTGAATTACTTAGGGGTGTTGGCTGTGTGTGTGTATGTGTGTGTGTGTGTGTGTGTGTGTGTGTGTGTGTGAGTGATACCCACCCCGCCCAGGTGTGGCTCCTTCCTTAATTCTACCCCAGGGAAGACACTCCTGTTTTAAAGTCTTTTGGCACAGGATTAGAATTTGTGTTTCTATGTAACCCTTCTCTTTCCAACACAAACTGAAGACATTGACTAGGAAGACAAATGAAGTAAAAAAAAAGATTAAATAAATCTTTAAATTAATAAACAAAAAATACTTAAACAATACAAGGTTATTATATATATATATATACACACACACACACACACACACACACACAGCTCAAAAAAATTAAGGGAACACTTAAATCACACATCGGGTCTCGATGAACGAAATATATTAAAGATCAATATCTTTACTGTACATGTCCTGGGGATCTCCTCCCGGACCTGAATTAGGGCATCAGTGAGCTCTTGGACTGTGACTGTGGCGCTACTTAGCAGTGTTGGATGCACCGATACATAACCCCCAGAGGTACTCAATTGGATTCAGGTCTGAGGGACCAGACAATAACATCAATGCCTTCGTCATCCAGGAACTGCCTACATATATGTACACACTCTGAGGCCGGGCATTGTCCTGCACCAGGAGGAACCCAGGTCCCACTGCACCAGCGTAAGGTCTGACGATGGATATGAGGATTTCATCTTGGTATCTAACAACAGTTATGGTACCGTTGGCCAGCACGTGGAGGTCTGTGCGACACTCCAAGGATATGCCTCCCTAGACCATCACTGGCCCACCGCCAAACTGATCATGCTGGATGATGTTGCAGGCAGCATAACATTCACCATGGCATCTCCAGACTCTTTCACGTCTGTCACGTGCTCAACGTGAACCTGCTCTCATCTGTGAAGAGAACAGGGCGCCAATGGCGGAACTGCCAATTCTGGTGTTCACTGGTCAAATGCTAATCGAACTGCACGGTGCTGGGCTGTGAGCACAGGTCTCACTAAAGGATTTCGAGACCTCATGCCACCCTTATGGAGTCTGTTTCTGACAGCCCGCTGGAGGTAATTTTGTAGGGCTCTGGCAGTGCTCCTGCTGTTCCTCCTTACACATAGGAGAAGATAACTGTCCTGCTGCTGGGTTGATGCACTTCTATGGCCCTGTCTAGTTCTCCTCGTGTAACGGCCCATCTCCTGGTCTCTCCTCCATGCTCTTGAGACTGTACGGGGAGACACAGCAAACCTTTTTGCAACAGCATGTGTGGATGTGTCATCCTGGAGGAGCTGGACTACCTGTGCAACCTGTATGAGCTGCAGGTACCACCTCATACTACCAGTAGTGACAAGGACACTAGCAAAATACAAAACTAGAGAAGAATCAGTCAGGAAGGATAAGGAAAGAACAATTGTCTGTGGCCACCACCTGTAAAACCATTCCCTTTTTGCGGGTTGTCTTGCTGTCGCCTTTCCAGTGCACCAGTTGTCACTTTAATTTGCACCCAAACAAGTGACATTGACTCGCAATCGCTTATGTTTCCTAACTGGACAGATTGATATCCCTGATGTTTAATTGACTTGATGTTATACTGTGATGATTATGTGTTCCCTAATTTTTTTTAGCAGTGTATATTCGAAGACACTGACCGTTCACCACTGGTTTGTCAGTGTTTAACTTGTGAGAACCTCACAAATATAGTAACCCATGGTAAATCAGGAAAAGTGAGCCTATTTTGCATGTCCTCACTAAAAGCTTGGTGTTAGGGTGAGGGTTATACATGTGTGTCTATATGGGTGATGAAGAGGTTAGGAACTTGTCATGGAGGATGGGTCATTGGTGCACCCTGCAGGATTACCCCAATTCGACATGAGAGGTCCAACGCTAACTTTCAGTCTTGACCCTTCTGTTGGCTGCAGGTATGCTGAGGGAGGAAATGACTTCATACTGAACAATAGCTACAGAGAACAAAGCCTGGCTAAACCCCGGGTGTGTGCACAGACACACAGAAAGTCTATGCTCACAATTTTTTTAAACATGTTGTCTTATCAGTGCCTCAGAGTTTCATGTATTTTAATGATTTTTCCCTCACTTACAGTATCTTCAATCCATAATCCACACTTTAAAGGAGATGTTTTTTAAAGTTATTAATTGACATAACAATCATACATTAAAAATGCAATTAAATGAAATGTCATAATTGGATAATTCTCCACTCCTCTTAATTAATTCTAGTGGATGCATAATTAGCAGTAATTACATCTGTAAGTCTGTTGGGATAGTTCGATACCAACTTTGTACATAATTGACCATGCTTCTTTACAAAACAGTTCAAGCTCTATCAAGTTTATTGGGGAGTGTCAAAGGAGAGCAATCTTCAAGTCATACCATAAGTTTTCGGTTAAATTTAGGTCAGGGCTGTGACTGGGCCACTCAAGGACATTTACATTTTTATATCTTAGCCACTCCATGATAAATGGTGAATTTCTGTCCCAATTTCAGAAGCAGGTTTTCCTCAAGCCCGTTTCTGAACATTTGCTCCATTCATTTTACCTTCTATCTTGATCAGTGTCCCAGTCCCTGGCTAGGAGAAATTTTGAGGATGATGTGCCGGGTTGGGTTTGCGCCAAAAATAACACTTTGCATTTAAGCAAAAACGTTTGGCCAGACTGCAACACTTTTTGCCACATAGCTAAAGGATCTCCAAAATGTTTTGGAGAAACATTAAAAAGTGAGTAATGGCTTTCTTCTTGCCGTCCTACCATACTGACCAGATATCTGGTTTGAATGCTTAGGGTATTGATGTCCTATTCACACCTTGACCAGCCTTTCTGATTATTGTACAATTTGGAGGGGAAAATATAAACAATTCAAGATCATTTCCAACCTCCTGTTGCTTCCGGAAATCCTGGAGCAGGCAGTCGCCACTGTATCATCAACGACCTCATCTTCCCAGACTTCTCTGCTCTGCTGCCTTTGACAGTCTACCACACCAACATCACTGGAACGGGACAATCTACGGCTATTCATCAATTCCATGCTATCCCTGGGCGACATCATCCGTCCAATTGTCTTGGAGCGGGTTTAGAAAACAGCAATTGACCTAATGACAAATACATTTAAATAATATGAAAATACTATTTTCTATTCACACTTTTCTATTCAGCCCCCCCAAGGTCTTACGCTGCTATATTATTGTGCCGGGGGAGTAGGGTCAGTTCTCCTTCTCCACTGTAAATCCTTGTAGATCTAAGGAACGCACCTTCTAAATTTTCCCTGTCTCCTGCCCTGCTTAAATTTAGGAGGACATGAGGTCTTGGCCCACACCTCCGGAGTACCATCTGGTCATGCTTCTGACCTGGATTAGGCTTAATAGACTCTGGACTCAGCCCACATGCATTTTTTAATTATTACAAATTGCTCTTAAAATGTTCACCCGGCACAGCCAGAAGAGGACTGGTCACCCCTCTCAGCCTGGTTCCTCTCTAGGTTTCTTCCTAAATTTTGGCCCTCTTAGAGAATTTTTCCTAGCCACTGAAATTCGACATTGTTGTTGTTTGCTCCTTGGGGTTTCAGGCTGGGTGTTTCGTAAAAGCACTTTATCACGTGTAAAAAGGGCTTCATAAATCAATTTGATTGACTATATAAGCGCGTCTCAGTCACTTAACTGTTTAAACTTACAGGCAGAAGCAAAAGCAAAAGAGAATATACATAATTCGCTAAAGCGTTTTTTAAAGCCACAAAATTCTCCTGAATGTTTTACTTCAAAATGTAAGCACAGCGGGAGTCTCCTAGGCTTATATGTGGGAAGATACCTACACATCTACATTGTCATAATGCGCGTTTGTAATTATAGATGAATAGATCAGGGGCTATTTTATTATTATAATTTTTTTTTTGGTCAATTTGAGATCCGGGCCTATTCATAAAAGAACCGCGCCTATAGCCCCGGACGCCCAGGCCTAACGACGCCACTGTCTCTTTCCCTCAGCGGCGCACATGAACCTACATAACATCAACTCGCCCGAGCGATTAGCTAAAATCAAACGAGGGAACATTAGACAAACCTGTAAAACCCGTTCTTCAGAAAGAGCGTCTGCTCAATGACTAAAATGTAAAACATGTAAAGTAAACTTTTCAATTTGGATGTCAAATTTTACTAGCAACAAACCTAGTCGCAATCCATGTAGAACTTTAGGGATTTGCCAGCAAATAAATAGTGCGTAAGCCCAGAACGGGCTGCAAACAATGTAGCATACCAGTTTTCACTTAAAGGAAGAGCGAGCGAAGCGAAGTATCCAAAATATCAATTCGACAGGGAAACATCTAACAGAGACATTTCCTAGGCGTCCAATATCTCTATCTACGCTGCTCGGTCCGAACCATCTGTCTTGGATGCAGGCTACGGTAGGCTAGTGGAAGGTACATTTAGTTTAGTTAATTATCGTTTACCCATTTACTGATACATTCACTCATTTGTAATAAACGTGAATGTGCATAAATAGATAACACATTTTAATATGAAAATTTTCAAATGATATTTTTGGCTATTGATGTCCAGTCCAAATGAACTTTTTTGGATGGAGTGACCTGATTATGGATTTTAATAGACCTGCATGAAAGGCAATTAAATGATACACTTTAAAAATGTAACATGTTTTGTTTGATATCTATGATTATTCGTCTAAACACGAATACTTGGTGTAGTTTATAGTTTACCATGCATTTTTTTTACCACTACATCACTAACCTGCATAGAGCAGACCTGTTTCTGTAATTACATGCTGAAAGGGCAGGACAGTTTGACAGAGTGGCTGAGATGCCTGACACCCAAACCAGCTGGCTATAATAAGACATAACTCAAATGAAGAAATGAAAACTTTACACCGGCAGGTTGGATTTCAACAAAACCATCTTTAATTCACTGGTACTGTTTATAAAATCAGCAAGTCCGCCGCAACGCCAACTTAAACATAAAAGTGTAGAAGTGGATTTGTTTTTGTGTTTATGTGCTTTATGAGTGTGCTGTATGTATCGATTATGAGTTTGTGTGTGTGTGAGTGTGTGTGTGTGATTTGTGTGTGTGTGTGAAAATGAGAGTGCTAGATAAGGCAACATGCAGTCATCAGTTTCCATTAGCCTCAAAGTAATAATACACACATACCTGCTCTATAGTACACACATTGATACTGGACTGACCTGCTGAAAATGGAACAGACACACACACACATACACACACCCACACACACACACAGATATATATACACACATACATACATATACGTATATACATACACACTCAGTACCAGCACAGGACATGTTCTAGTCTCTAGTAACTTGCTGACACAGGGAAGGGTGGGACACACTGAGTGGCAGGGCAGAGGGACTCACAGGAGCAGCTGGCCAAAGACAGCAAAACAATGAATTTTTGTTGGAATCAAAAATCAAATTTTAAAAATACATTTTCCAGCATTGCATGATGCTCCTCTACCGGAAATGCCTGTCTGACTATTGCTTGGTATTACTATGACAACGAGGTATTTTCTCATATCACCGTTCTGAATCGCTTCCTACTTTACTTCTCTTTAACCCTACAAGTACACAAAGGGATGGTCTTCACCTGGATGAAACCCTTGCTAAACCAAAATCACTGTAGCGTATTGCGTAAATTGATAGCTTCAGTTGTTGTATCAGGGCGGGTGCTTTCTTTTCACACTCTCTTTCAAACACACTCTCTCACACTCTTGCGCATAGAGTTCATGTGTGTTGCTTTTTTTCTTATGTGCCTTAAGACATATTGCATGCCCTGTTACACACATTAACACACACAAACCAAACCAAGTGTACACACAGTCTCTCATCATTGCACATTACCTTTCAGGAGAATGTCATGAACAGCACATTCCTGAACTGATCTGCTTCCTGACGAGTCTAACATACACACAAACGCACACACGCATGCAAGCTTGCACAGACTCACAAAAACACACTCACACGCACAAACAGACACGCACACAAGCACCCAAACTACACTCAGATGATATCTGTGGTTCTGTCATCCCGAATAATAATCACAGTTCTCTTATCTGCCCCGTTTGTTTGTGTGCGTGTATGCGCTTGTGCACGTGTGTATGTAAGCTGTGTGTATGTGTGTATGTGTGCTCAGGTCTCTTGATAGGGTTTTAGGAGAACAGGGAGACAATGACACTAGGGGAAACAACAACAGCAAGGTGAGGCGCTACATGGAGAGAGGGAGCCAAGATGGCGGCTGTTAAGGACAACAGAGGGTCTGATGGGTATCGGGGGGATAAAGGGGGATCTGGAAGAGTCTTTATCTGTTTGGTTCCATAGTCACAAAAAAATAAGTAGAACATCTGGAAGTCTGGAACAACAGGCTGAGGGGACCAATGGAGGGGCTGGGGAGTTGCTCTGGAATGACTAGTAGCCGCCCTAAGGGAGAGACAGACAAGTTATTTCAGGTTTCTGAGGACACGATCCTTTGCATAAAGAAAATGGCTTCCGGGTGAGAAACCTGAGAGGAATAGATGGCGTGGTGGCTCCTTTACTTTTTTATCTAATGTAGACTTTACTTCTCCTAAAGTGTAACAGTTACTTACTCTAACATATACACAAATTATGTAGTGGAGGACGAGAACAAAAAATCTCCCTCAACATCTATGCAAGGAGATGGGTAAAATGACTAATACAACCTAATTTGATCTACCTTACTAACTTAACCTACTGGAAAAGTTACTCATTATGGCTATCGCAGATGTCACGGCAAGAGACACTAATGCTAACTTCTCTCAACGGCATACATTACTAGTTCACAAATGTTGAATAGCATTGGGCTTACAATGACAAAATCCTTGCACTGAAGCATATCCGTGAATGCCTAAAGGAGCTCCTTTCAGACACGGATTTTGAACATTTAAGAGAAAACCAAGTGTTTTTAAATTAATGCCAGCATTTTCCACAGAGGTCTTGGATCAGGACGCCTTCCCCTCTCCACCAATTTTGGAGCAGTAACAATGAGTTTGCTAGGTTTTGGGTGGCCCTGAAACTAAATGCATGAAGAAAGTAATAGAAAAGATGAGATGTTGTCCATTACCTCTCCTCCTTCTCCTCCCTGCTCCATTCCACCATATTCCGCCTACAAAAAGAGATAGTTTCCATTAGAGCAAAGAAGGGTGATGAATTGAGAGGTGTAAGGTCTCAAGCAGTGAACCATGATGATGTTATGAACAACCTTGCCTTAGAGCGGAAGACTTCTGTTGACTCCCAGACCTGGTGCCTGGGCTTTAGCTCATTGGGCTAGTGTAATCTTGCTGCGTGCAGAAGCACCCTGGCTTCAAACTCAGTAGGTCACATCATCCCTTATGTCATGCTTATGAAAGGGTTACGACAGGGAAAAATATGACTGAGAGCCACTCAGTTCCTGTGTCTGCACTGACGTGTGTAACAAAGCATTGGTTAGCATGGCAATGTAATGTCATCCTCCTTGAGACCTGATGACGATTAGCATGGTACATGAACAACCTTTTTAACTCCGCGTCAGACCATAGGAATTAAGGCATCAAGCCCATGCAAGGTGCTAAGGCACATATGCAGATGGATAGTCTATGTATTGCGTATTCCGGGGCTGCCCATCCCTGTTCCTGTAGAGAACCTACTGCCTTGTAGTTCTCTCCAACCCCTGTTGTCTCTAACCTGATTTAATATTTCATCCAACAAATCATTATATTCAGCTGTACAAAATTAGGTTTGGAAGGAAAACTTACAGAATGATACCTTTTCAGGAAAGGGGTTGGTTCAGCCCAGGTCTATGTATTAGTACAGCAGAGAGACAGTCTATGTTATCTTATTATTTAACTAAGCTGAATGTAATCCCAGTTACAGCTGGTTTGGAGAGGGTTAAACCTGATTTACTGCAGGACCTAAGAACCCAATAGCACAGTGTTTTGAATATGCCCTTAGGATCTATAATGTTGGCTGGATCATGCAGCATTCCCTAGTCAGCTACCCAGCCATAACCTATTAACACTGACCCCACCCCCTTCCCTCTCCTGTCCAATAGGCACCTCGTATACAGGCTGAGGCTCCTCCTAGCAACGGCACATAGAAGAAACATACAAAACAACACAGCAAAACAACAAAGGGTTAGCAATGCAACACAACATCTACGAACCACTACCACAGTTACCACAAAGTCACACATGATATTAACTATTTTAGCAAAAATAAAACAATTTCAACCCTCACAACATCAACACTCACAGTACACACAATAGCATAGCAACACAGTATTTTTAGCAGGATCACAACCATATGAAATGGAACATGGCTGCCATACACTAAATAAAATACAAACAAGATTAATTAAACAACAACATCACCACTCTGCAGAGAGGGTGATTGGCTGCAATCTGACGTTTATACACGATCTACAGTACACACCTCCAGGATACGGAGGTGAGCAGCAATGATTAGGGATGATCCCTCTCACCCTCGTAATGGACTATTCAGTGCTCTCCCCTTTGGTAGAAGGTTGAGGTCTATCAGGACCAAAACTTCTCGCCTCAAGAACGGTTTCTTTCCTACAGCAGTAGGCCTCATAAACATGCCCACGTAACCAAACTGACTATAGCCTGCTCCTTACATACACACACAACCCTCAACTGGAGGAGTGTGTAGTATTAGGCATACCATCTCACCAAATCTGCCTGAACATTTGATACACTGATGATTAGATGCATTATTATTTAATTTAATTTATTTCTTTTGGGGGGAGACTTTTAGAGAAGTTGCCTGTCTCCATTTCTGTCTCTGTTAGTCTAAGCTGTACAGCAATAAACAGCTCCACCATGTGTTCAAACAGCAGTATGGCATCAGCATAGCACCAATTTTTGACCCTGACTGAAGTTCAGACTTTTATGCTTGCTGAGGCTGTAAACATAATGGTTACATAACCATATTGCTACTCAACTCTATTGCTTTTCTCAAGCTATTGTAATCATGTCAAAACGGTTCCGTGTCATGTGACTGACTATCTAAGGATGATTGATAATGTCATTCCATTGTGTCTAGTTACTACCTTACCAATTTTTGTTGTAGTCGTATGTTATTCATCTCGAGTTCTCAGTCACTAATAATGGCTCAGTAATTTATTCACCGGTTGTTCTGGTTAACTCACCGCCTGCCCGGTGTTTTCTATGCCGGCCTGCGTGAGGTCAGCTCCAGCCGCAGTGGGGTCCCCGACAATATTCGCCTGGTCACGGTTAGCAACTGACACACAGATATCATTTAATCAATCACGGTTAGCAACTGACACACAGATATCATTCAATCAATCAGTTGGCACATCATCAATCGATCTAATCTCGAAGAATGTCCGTGTGTGTGTGTGTGTGTGTGTGTGTGTGTGTGTGTGTGTGTGTGTTACCTCTGTTTACTCCTGCGTCCATCCCCTCCTTTGTCTTTGAACCTAAGGACAGAAGACACATCACAACATGTCAACAGATCAATATATTTCAAGAACATTGTTGTTTAACGAAGACATGTGGCATCATCCGTTTTGTGATGTACTATTTACACACAGCTTAGAACAAACTAAGTGTCCTATATAGAACATGTTGCGTGTTAATGAGTGCAGTAATCTATTGTGATCCATTTGTATTATAATTCAGTGGTAAGGTTTTTAGCCACTTACCAAGTGCATAGCAGGTGGCTTTGTTAAATTCAACAGCATATTGTATTTAACTCACTGTAAGTAACCTAATGGATGACTGTTTGCTCTTCCTGTATTCCACATTAAGTGTCTCTATGTACGTCCATCTCTCTCTTTCTCTCACTTTCTCCCTCCTTTCTCTCCCTCTTTCTCTCTCTCTGCTGTCATTGTATGATAAATTCCTAGGCTGATTAAATAGTAGTTATGCAACCAGCTGGATAGAGTAAGAGTGAGGGATGGAGCGAAAAACGAGCCTAGAGGGATGATAAGCAAGTAAATCCAGCACAAAACCAGTGCATTGAACAATCTCCTTCACATACAAACACACACTCATAGTTCATCAGAGAGGAGATCTCTCAGTTTCTCTCCCCAACTCTCTCTCTGTTCCCCCTCAATCTGTACCTTTCTTTGTCCCTGTCTCTCTCTGTCCCCCCTCTCTATCTCATTGTCTCCCCTCTCCCTGCCCCCCCCTCCCCCAAACAGTCTCTCTCTGTCCCTCTGTTTCTCTCTGTCCCTCTCACTGTCTCTTGGCACGCTACTCTTTATTTGTGAGTAATGTACCACGCTACACATAACTGCAGTGGAAACACACAGATACAAAAAAACACAAATATTTATTTTGATATCATTGTATGTAGTACCCTAAAAATAAGAAGAGAGAAACAGAAATTCTAGACAGGCATACACAAACACACACACAAACAAATTGCAGCAGGCATGTCACCAGTATTTGGTGCACTACTGGATGCTTTATTAATACTAGCCGGCTTGAATGAAACAAATCTTATATCTGTTTTAAAGCTGCATAAGTAACCTAATTGACAACATCCCTGCGGCACAATAGAGTTGACGCTAAACAAATATAACCCTGGAAAATACTAGGGGTGAGAAAAAAACAAACATTTTCCTTCTCTGATTTTCAGAGGCAGAGGAAGCCCTTCTGGGTAAAACTCGATCAGATGTGTATGTGTGGTCATGCTTGCATGCAGATTTGTTTTTGCGAGTTCTTGTGTCTGTCTGCGGCATCCAAGCCAGGTACCAGTGTTGTAGTGGTCAGGTTAAGCAGCAGGGTTTAGCCCAGAGAGAAAGCAACTCTGCAGCCAATGCTTTGTAGGAGCACACACACACACGTGTGCATACACACTTAGGCTCTAGTGAGCTCTGAGTGGAGGAACATCTTAGAGAGGTGCATTCTGGGTAAAATGTCATTGCAGTTTGTGGATGAAAGTTATAATGCATACATGATAAGTTTTGATTGGATTGGACCTGCTCTGCCTGCTTTTTTACCAAACACACACACACACCCATACACACATACCATAGCTGGTAACCCTAGACTTAAGTCAATATTAAACATTCAACCAGGTGTCCAGAATCTCATGATTTTCTTTCAATATAGAATAGCACTGTTGATGAGTGCTATTACCATCTAATAGACTCGTTACTAGCTAAGACGTTATGGACGGGTATCCTTGACAGAATATTGTAAGCTCTAACTCTGAGATTTTCCAGTTTAATACAAGAGCTGGGCCATAATTTCTTGTGTGTGATTGTTTAAACCCTATTTGAAATCTCAGCTCTAACACTTAAACGGTGATCGTCTGAGCTTGTTACGCACCACAGACTGCTGCTAACTGCATTCTCAGTTAATAGATTAGTTACAGTAGGTGAACATTGGCCTTCTACACTTCATTAAATTTCTCATTCTGTTTCACTCTATCCATCTGACATTCTTCCACCTCTAACCCTACGCTCTCTTCATCTCTCCTCCCCATCTGTTCATCTGTAAGCCATCGTTGGGAAGCAGCCAGCTCTATGACATAACACTTCCCTCATCTCTCTCTCTCTCTCTCTCTCTCTCTCTCTCTCCTCTCACACCCAATCTCTTCTCACTCTTTATAAATGTGAGGTGGCATTGAATTGTATTAGCATCAAATTGATCCATTGAACTTTAACATCTTTCCACCTCCTGTGTTTCAAGAAGCCTCTCTTTTTCTGTTCCTTGGTTGTAGAAGGTTCTGTATTCTGAAGAGGTTAGCCATTAACAGTCACACACAGAGAAAGTAGAGAGGACTGCTGCAATGCTCAGCTGACCCCCCCCCCCCCCGAAGGCATTCACAAATAATAAAAAACACATTCCTTCAGGTTCCATCACATTGCGTCACATTTTCCTGCAGTGTTTTAGCCGTAACTGTCAGACTCCAGGCTTATAGATGCACAAGCCTGTGTGTAGGCGCGCTTGCTTGAAGAGACCCTCTTCCTACCCCAAAACACCTGGGCTCTCGCACTGGCTAACCTTGAGCTGTGACGCAGGAAAACACACTTCAACACGTTCTAGCGAATCCCTTCACATAATCCCCTATTACAGAACGTGACCCTGCCTAGTGGTCTGGTGGAAGCAGCGTAGGCATGGTCTTCTCCAGGTTATAACATGTCCTAGTGCCCTTACGAACTGCTGCAGTACCACCACTCTATCCCTCAATGTCACACTGCATCTTTCCCCCACTCCGCTCCTCCTGTCTAGTTTGCTCGCATTTCCTCTCATCCTCTGTCATCCTTTGACATCCGTGTCCTGTCCTTTCCTTTTGTCAGACTCTCGTTCAGAGACAGGAACAAGATTTCTCCATTCCACTCTCTGCCCTCTCGTCTACAAACGCGATCTATCCCCTTTATTCTTCTCTCTATCTCTCTCCCTCTCCCTCTCCCTCTCTCTCTCTCTCTCTCTCTCCCTGCACCAGTTCTGCAGTATTCTGCCTCAGCTCCCTGGCAACCCCCACACTTCCCCCTGTAACTGTGTCAGGCTACCGCACCGACACGACCCACTGTTGTGACTTACACACACGAAAAGTCACACTCCGTCGTGCTCTGAGGACATACCTACATACATGACACCTTCCTTGGTCATGGCGGCTGCCCCTTCCACCCCAGCCTTGGTCTTCTCTGCTGCGGCCACCACTCCCTCCTTAGCCATGCTGAACCCCTTCATCAGTACATCCATCCTGGGTTAGGTCTCTACTGGGCTCCCCTGCTCCGAAACGGGCCTGCTGGCTGCTGGCTAGGCTGGTCACACAGTGTGTGTGGGAGAGAGAGACAGTGTGTGTATATGTGTTTGATAAAGAGACTGCCTGTGAGGGATAGTGCGCCAGTGACTCCTCCTCCGATTGTGCTGCAAAAAGAGAGATGGAGAGAGAGCGACAGAGAGGGAGAGAGAGGACCACACAGCCAGGCTACACAATGCAGACTGAGAGAGGGCGAGAGCAACTGAGCAGTGAGGACAGAGTGAGGGAGAGGGATAGAGAGAGAGAGAGAGAGAGAGCAGGCGTGCGTGTTATGGAGAGATGCAAAAAGACAGAACCTACTGGATGCTGCAGCATATTTAAGTCACGCTGCAACCCCCCTCCTCCTCCCCTCAACTCGCTCACACACACAAAGCGACCCCAAGCTGGCTGACTCTGTATTTTAATATGCAGGCAGCTCTGTCTGGGATCCACTTCATGCAATGAACAGTGAAAAAGGTATAAGAATAAAGGAAACAGCCATTTCTGAGATCGGGTTGGGGTTCTGAAAATGGAATAATAAAATACTAATGATGATGCTGCTGTTGCAATCATCAGTTTTCCATTATTATTAACTCATCTACACTTCCTGAAAGTGTCCTGTCACCTCTGACCTGACACAGCTCCGCCTTGTTCTTAATAACTGACCACCTGAAGTGGGTCCCCTCTAATCCCTCACATCCATTCTGGTGCTCAGGTGAACTAATACATACTTTGGGGAGTAGAGGATGGAAACGGACCATAGCCTATAGTATTGATTTAGGTAGTTCTTTTCTCTCTGTGGTGTGACAAAATGCTGATTCACCCCTGCACCACCTGTTTGCCCCACCCTTGTGATCAGCTCTCTTTAACTGATCTACGTTGAACGCTGAAGTGTCTGTGTTTGACACACTCCCTCCAGTGGCCATAACAGATACTGCATCATGACACAGCAGAACCTTGGAATCGATTCCTGTCATAAAATGCACAGTAAGGATTTTCCCAGCCAAGTTAGAAGCTCCAACATCATCACTTCCTATCGTTCTCATCCTCTTTCTTCTCCTACAGTTCTATTTTCTGCTAGCTCCTTTTCTTCCTCCCTGACTGTCTCCCTTAATCTGCCCTTACGTACAATGAAGTTCATAAGTATTTAGACAGGAAAAATGTTTGTTTAATTTCATTCTGCACTGCAGCAGTTTCCTTCTGTACATCACATTTCAG